>JAOYMU010000010.1:3910149-3921348 GCA_025802295.1 Psammodynastes pulverulentus
CCTCTCTCTTGCTGCGTCAACAGTGGCTGCGCTTCAGTGCCTGGTCAGAAGAGCACTTCCAACTCAGCCATTTTCCCGCTTTCTTCTCCCCACGCCTCCTCCTTCTTCAGACAAAAGCTGTGTTTTTTATTCATTGCAGCACAGTACCCTGGATTTACTTTGACAGTGGCGGAGCTTGGGGGATGGTCAATTCCTGTTCATGGCATGGCACAGAAGGCGGAAGGCAATTCTCCCCACCAGACAGACCAGCTTGGCGGGGGTGAAGTGGAAAACCGAGCAGCACTGAAAGATTGTAGGAAGCGTGTTCTTAGAAGCAATGAGTAATGAGAACAGAAAGCAATGCTGTCCCTTTAAACTACCATATCTTCCAGGGCTTGAATGCCAACTTCTCACGAAAATAAAAGATCTCACAAAGTTGGAAGGTCTGAACTTTTTTTTTCCTAGTCCCACAGACTACTTTTGTTGCCCTGCGTGCAGCAACGGAGAGCAGAGTTGGAAAGCAGGTTAGTGAAGGTATATGGCTACTCGGGGATGCAGTGGGGTGAGGTGAGGCATGGGTGGCCTGGCTGAAGGACTGAAGGGCCCTTAGGTAAACTGGTGTGGGGTGTGTGCAGCTCTGCACCCCTGCCTCATCCTCCAACCCCCCACTGTCTCACTTCATTCTTTGTTCTTTGGCAATTTTTCTCCTTGCTCACCACCATAATGGAGCAGGGGACTGAGCAATGCACCAGTGGGCAGCCACAAAGCAAGGCAGTGGGGACGGAGGATGAAGTGAAGTGCATCTTACCTGAGCGCCCTGCAGCCGGCCCATCAACAACCTGACAACTGTCTCATCTTACAACAGCTCCAGTAGCCCCATCCAGGACCCCACATGTGTTGCTCAGCCACCAGTTCCATTGTGGCAGTGAACAAGGAGAAGCTGGTTAGCCATGTGGGGTCCAGGACAGGGTCTCTGATGCTGCTGCCACGAGGCTAGGCTTTTGTCAGGAAGTTGATGGCCTAGTTGTGAGGCCCTTAGGAAGGCTGGTGCAGGACACGGGGGACAGCTCTGCACCCCCTGCCTTGCTTCGTCTTCCACCTCCCATTGCCTCATTTCATCCTCCACCCATCCACCACCTCATTTTGTCCTCCACCCCACTCCCGCTTGATTTTACAGCTGCGCCTCACCCCATCTCATACAACCAGAATGTGGATGGGGCTTAATTAGGCCTTATTTTTGGAGTAGGGCTTATTTTAAGCACAGGCATGAAAATCGGGCTAAGGCTTGTTTTCAAGGTAGTTCATATTTTTGGGAAAACATGGTAGCTGTGTATCAGAAACATATTCATGGAATCTGATTCCATGGTGATGGAAGACTTTATTCGGATGTTTCAGGTAGATATTGAGTGTGGAAATTGTGGAGCCCATTGAGGGCCTTCTGGTCAACTTCCATCAATGATGACTGTAAAGCTCCAAACCTCTCATCCTTGGAGGTGTTCAAAAGGATATTATAATTGATGGAACTGAAAACAGTTGAAAGATCAATATCAAAAGAATTATACTACTTTATAACTGCAGTAAATAAGACATTTTAAATTAGCATTTACTAAAAGAAATGAGAATGATTAAACATGTAAGGGTTGTATACAGTTAAATGAATTATTAATAAAATTACTAAAATGTAATAAAATTAAAAACTAAACATAGCAACTAAACTAAATCAATCTCAGAATGGAATCAGTTTACTTTTTATTAAAGTCTTGAGATCCACCAATGAAAACTTGGTGTAAAAGGATCTTGGGACTATCATCATTGTTGAAGTTCCAAATGATTTATGGAAAGCAAATCTTATCTTGAAAAGAAATTTCTGCAAAGTACAAACCAATCAGTTTGAATTAATATATAAACATTCTGAAATAGATCATAAAGAGGTTGTTCTGAAATTATCTTGAAAACAATGTAGTAATTGCAAGAATTAAGCATGGTGTTCTTAAGACCAAATCTTGCCACAATAATCATACTTCAATTTTAATCCCTTAACTTTCTTCATAGACTGATTTCAACAAAGCAGTTTATAAAGCACCTATTGACACTCTGACATAACGATTAATGAAATAGTTAAATATGGGATAGATGGCATGAACATTAGGTAGATATCTAGTCACCTAGAAAATTTTATTCAAAGAGTGCTTATCAGTTGTCCCTTTGCAAATTGAAGACACATATCAGATGTGTCATAACTGAAAGTTCAGCTTGGATGCTCTATTGTTTAATATTTTCATTAATGATTTGGATGACAAGGTATAGATGCTTACAAAATCTACATATGATTATAAAATTGGTGGAATACTATTATCATAGAAGACAGAAATAAAATTCAAAATGATCTTAATAAGTTTGAAGAATGGGCAAAAATGAATGCAATAGAATTTAACAGAGACAAGTACAATTCTTTTTTTTAAGATAGGATGAAATACTTGGATTGATAATAGTATTTATGACAAAAAGATATTGAATAGTAGTTGATTGTCAATGGAATTTAAGCTAGCAATATTATCTGGGTGGAAAAAAGGCAAGTGCAAATTATAGGCTACATCAACAAAATCTAATTTGCTAAATATTCTGTTTTACTCTATTTTGATCAGATCCCACCTTGACTATTGTATTCAGTTCTGGACACCACAAGTCTTCAAAGATTCAGAAAAATTTGAGTAGGTTTAAATAATGGCAGTGAAGATTATCATGAAACTGAAACCTAAATCTTATGAAGAAATTGTGAAAGAGTTAGAAATGTTTAATCTTGAGAAAAGACAATTAAGGAGGCAGGTATTATAATACCTGTAGAATGTAAGGATTTCTATTATTTCATTCCAGAGTATGGAATAGAATGGAATTAGAGTGTAAATTACAGGAAGCAGATTCTGACTGAACAGTAGGGAAACCCCCCCACACACACACCAGTAAGGGCAGTTCAACAGTGGAACTAATTTCCCAGAAAACAGCTTTATTTCACTGTACATTTTAAAGCAGATATTAGGGGATGACTTAATTTGAATTCCTGCATTGAAATGGAGTTGAATTAGATGGTCTAAATGATTATTTCAACTTTAAGATTATATGATAACTTCCAAGATTTAGTAAGTCCACTGACAATGATGCTTCATGCTGATCCACAGAGGCAAAAAGAATGACTACATTGCTAAGAATTATTATAATTATATCATCTCAGCCTATTCAAGATCAAAGAAGGAAGCTAAAAAATGTGGAGGATCAGATGAGATTCCTATCTATAGAATATGACAAATAAAGAATAGAAAAATATTGGAGATGAATGATTGGCTTTAAAAATTGTGTTGATTGGCAAGATTAGTTTCTAGGTTCATGATAACAGATATCTAGAATGATAGATTGTTGGCATGTGTTACATTGCATCTTTCTTCATCAGAGACTGCAAATGTATCAAAATATGCAATACATAAAATGTTTTGCAAAATATTAAATGTTTCATACAAATAAGTTGAAGCTCTTTTGTGAATAGCCACTGATTCCATTCTCAAATCCAATTTCTGTATATCCTCTCTCAGCTCCTTGTTCGAATTACCTATCTGTTCTTTTAAGTCATCATGATTATTGCATATTACTTCCTGTAGTTTAACTATGGCCTCCTGGAGGGCTGTCAGAGTCACTTGAACATTTTGTGAAGCTGCCCCACCCTGCTTCTCAGTTGATGTCAACATCCCATCAATTGATTTCTGTGTTAAAGGAGAAGCAGATGATGTGGTAGCTATCACATTAGTCTTTTTTCCTGCCTTATAAGATGCTGCGCTAGTTGCCATATCCCTTAATATCTTATTCTGCTTTTGTATAATACAAAAAATTCTATTCCAACTTTGCATCAAACTCAATTCTTAAATAATAACGTTCTCTATGATTACGTATCGATCTTTCAACAGTATATATATATAGTCAGCAGAATTCTTACTCTAGAAAAAAAAACTTAATATCTAAATCAGATAATTAAAGCAATTGCAGCACTTCATAAACATCTAAGGTACAATAGCTAAATACAATTAGTTTAGTATATAAAGTTCATCAATCCGGGTAATCACAGGGACACAGGGTAATCTCTTAATTAATTCATTTTCTCTTTGAGCAGGAAATAAGGGGGGATAAAGTTAATATTCATGTATTTCAAAAGTTTGCTTTAGTCCAATAGTTCACTTTCCGTTGGAATGAAGGGGGCAAACTTAAAAGCAAAGTTCTTAAAAGTTTTTAATTCTCCCGGTTCCTCTTCCTTAAGATACTTTCCGCAATTCAACAGGACACGCCTGATCTTGTCCACCAATTTTATTTGTCTCTTGGGATTTTAGCGCGATCTTTCCTTCTGTCCTTTTCGGGTGCCCAAATTTCTATGCTATTTTTTTTTTCGCACCTTAACTGTCCAGTTGCCGTTTCCTTCCTCTCAGCCTTGGCGTCAGCTCTCTACCACCACACTCTCTCCGATCTATCTCAGGCTGTTAAATAAACTGTTAAAGTCAATTCTTCTTGCTGCTCACCTCGCACACGGATGGATCTCAGGCTTTCCAGCTAAATCACGTTCTGTTTTGTATTCCTAACTTCCCTCTTCAGTTGACTCAGCACGACTCCATGTCCGCCATGTTAAAAACAACCGCGGACACTGCAGCTGGCTCCAAGGAGGTCTCTCTCGTTGCCGACGACGGGCGCCCACCGCCTGACAGCACTCTGAGTCTCCTCCACACTTCACACCACCTCTACGGGGCTGATGCGGCCCAAAAAGCTTTCCCCAGCTGACAGAATCGAGGTCCAAGAGCGGAGCCCGTTCTTCTTCCTCGCACCGCCACGCTGACGTCACCGGAGGTCCGACCTTAACTATATTTTAAAGGATGGTAATCAACTCTAAAAAAGAAAGACTGCTGTTAAACAAGTTCTGCTTGCTGGCAGATCTATTCTGATGAACTAAGTGGTTGCCTTTTATTGCTCTCAAAAAATATTTTTTTTGAAATATTTTGAAACATTGCCAGTTAAAAATATTTCAAAAATGTAGTGTCAAGTCTCATTATCGATGTTTTACTTTTAAGGTTAATAATTGTACATTTTCTTATTGCTGCTACCTTGTTTAACTTTACCAAGTATGCTGCCTACCACAAACATGACAATTTTATATTGTAAAGCATCTTCCCCCTACACATTCTGGCTGCTGGACCTCACAAGGATCTCCTAGCAAGAAGCAGCGGCATAAGTGCTGGGGAAAAAATAGCGGTTAATGCTGTATTCCATTATGCCAGAGGTCTCCAAACTTGGCAATTTTAAGACTTGTGGACTTCAACTCCCAGAAGTCTTAAAGTTGTCAAGTTTGGGGACCCCTACATTACAGCATACAAAATAAACAAAGAAATAACAGGATTCCATGTACTTTCCTAGTGTTAAAGAAATAAAAGCTAGGAAAGTACATGAAATCCGGTTATTTCTTCGGGGGTGGGGTGAGGATTGGCATCCTCCCAGGCCACTTCATAGTGATAAAGTCATGGTTGTAAGCAACTCAGAGCTTGATAAAAAAAGGCAGCACACATAAAATAAAACCAGCCAACAAAAACATTTTTTTCTAAACATCGGTGAGACTGAAGAAGAAATACACTTTTGAAAAGTACATTTTTGGGGAAATTGAAGTGTTCATTACCCAAAAGTAATAATTGAACATAGAATAACAGAGTTGGAAGGGACCTTGGGGGTCATCTAGCCCAACCCCCTGCTAGAGCAGGAGAGTCTATTCCAAATATTAGCCTCTACCTAGGATCAAACTCACAGCACTCTTTGAACCATAGAAGCAATGCTGTGCTGCATTTAAACAAAGGTGTATACTGTTGTGAGTGAAAACATCTAAATCATTAATTCTTAACATTTCTGTTAGGTATTTCAAACTGGGGCATTGAATAATCTTCCCCCATATTAATGGTCAGCTCTGCTAGTCCCCCAAAGTTATAAGTAGTCATGTTTATATTCTATTTTTTTTAATCTTCTGTTTTTGACTGAAGTGGGCCATAAACACACACAACTCCCCCCAAGCTTTGCTACATCACTCTTGGAATTCTAAATTTTTACAGGCTTCCTGCGGAAAAGTTTACATGTCCAACATTTTGTTGTTCCATTAGATTAGTGAAGGACAATTAGGTTTTTATTAACATTTCAGCCTCCTTGGTATTTAGCACATAATGACTGTAAATAGCTAGAAGCCAAAGCTCTCAGAAACCATAAATTAGAGTTGTATTATAAGGACTTCCAAGAGTTGCTGAGGACAGAAAGCAGAGAAAGGGAAGCAAGCACTAAGTGTTTATGTCCATAGAAAAAGAGCAATTGTCCAGCTCCATGTACTTTTCTTTGTACAATAGTAATAGTTACCATTGCTTGGGCATTGCACTAAATAATATTGTAGCGTATTGCTTAGTCTGCAGTGCAAATCCAGCCTGTATTTTATTACGTGAGCTCACTCAACTGTATTCTTTTTCGAGCCCAATGCCAGTAAAACATAAATTCAATAAAATAAAGTAGGGAAAACATAAATTCAACACAAAAATAGTTTGTCACAAAAGCAACTGCCTGTGAAGGCTCCTGGATTGGGGCTGAAAGGCGAAAGCAGAGCAGTATGCTCCATCTTGGGTAGACCAGGTTGCCCTGAAAAAAAACACCACTTAATCTTTTCCCTGGTATAGCTAACAAAGTGAGGGGAGTCCATGGCTTAGAGGTTAATACATCTATCTAATATGCAAGTAGCCTGGGTTCAAATCCCAGAAGGGGTATGGTTAGCTGATGAGAGCTAAATAGCTTGAAATAGATCTATACTAGTCTCCTTTTATTTCTTTGCCAGTACTACTATAAATTCAATGCCAGTACTAAATAACATTCAAGGCAGCATATAGTTATAAACATCAGCATAAAAAAAGATACAGAGGTTTACTCATAACTATTTACGAAGTTATATTCTAGATGAGTTGTGGTTTATGAGTCAATGGTGTATTTATTTCTTGGCCAATCTTAGACTAAAGGAAATCATTCACTTTATTCATAGAGTTTAAGAAACTTTGCTATATATATATATTATCCTCATCTGTGCCAAATATGGTAACATTTATTCCAAAGTGATATAGGATTATAGCCTAATATGATATGTTAAAACCATATCTCCCATTCTGGTGACTTCGTAGTGGGTTGAGACAGAATTTTGGGTTTTGCAGCCTCCTAGGTTGGGGAAAGTTTGTCAGATAATATCTCTATCAACATGTCACTGTAATTATTGACTATCAAATGCATGCCAGTGTTTCATGTTAATTCCTGCTTATGTAGACATATTTATTTCATGTGTTATTTATTGCATCAGCAAAAGGTAGCCAAGTGCAACAATATCACAATTTCTTCCCAAGTAATGTCATTTTTAATAGAAAAGCAGAAGCTTCTGTTGCATTATTTTTCAAAATTTTAAAAATGTATGTTCTAGAAATATATTAAGATGTATAGCAAAAAGGTATGTCAGGATGATCACATTGTGTTCAATGTTTTTAATAATTTAAGTAATATTTTTTTTTTGTTTAAAAAAAGATATTCGGGGATTTCTGTGTATTACAGAAGGTGAAAGCCATTACATTTTGTAATTCAAAAAAAAATGGGGTACCAGCAATTATTTCCTTTTATTCTCATTCTCAACAGACTCTGTGAGTCTGATCTAAGTCAGTTGATCTAAGTCAGAGTTCTCAGCCTAACATGCTTGTTTCCCCAAATAGTATCTTCAAAACCCCCAAATTATTTTTTTGAATGAAATTGGTTGAAACTGTCAAATCTTGGCTGATTTTTCCCACTAAAAAAGTATTTATTTTTACCACATTTACTAAAAAAACATATACAGTATTTTATCAGTCCACTAGAGTTTCTGCTACTTTTCAGACATGTCACATTTAGGTACTTCCTATTTTTCCTATTAATATAAAGTTAACTCTGAATTTTCTACTTCAGCCACCAAAATGTCCTGGGGGCTTTTTGTGGAAACTTACTCCATGGTTTCAAAGAACCATTATGGACAAATAAATAGCTGAAGTGGCACAGCATAGCACATATGCAAACTCCAAAGGACATTTTAAAAGCATGACTGATTCTGCACACTGAATATGAAAAATGTGGAAAATTGTAGAATGTATTGAATATTAAAAGCTACCAAAAATATGGGTACAGATAAAAGGAACTTCCACTTATCACAAATATAAAATTTTAGTGGATCAGTCAAGGATCTGTCATAATGTCTTGACCCCAAACTTCCACATTGAATAATATATTAAATGATAACTTGTGATACGCAACAAAAATGCAGAGCCCACAATTCTCAGTATAATCAGTGGTTTGCAGGCTAGTAAAGGCAAACCTAAAAGTGAGTAAAATGCTGGGCAGTGAATCACAATGCATATTACATAAGAGATGCCAGTCTGCTAAAAACCACAGGAAATTGAAATGGCAATGGCTAATTGAAAAACAAAACACAAACAAAACACCCACTCTTAAGCCACAAAAATAAAAAATATAGCACTCACTCACTCTTATCTGATCTGAGTCTCCTTTAGGACTTATGGAAAAGGTTTTCCGTCCTTCCTACAGGTACATTGCAACTTCAACTGAAGTTCAGATTTCTTTGTGTTATCAGAAATGATTGATGACTTAATAATTCCAGCTAATTCTTTGTTTTTCTGTCAAAAATGTGTGCTCTTAGGTCTTTTGATTAGCATATTTTATTCCAACTTTTCTTCAAAGAATTTATGGAGGCCTAAAAGATTTCTCTCCACTTTTTTCTCTCTCCATTCTACCCTCAATACCATTATCTGGCTGTGGTTATGCATGCCAAATTATCATTTTGGTAAGCATGTATTCACCAATCAAAACTACAGTTGGGCTTGGTTTACATGATATGTTATGCCAGAACATACGCTTGCAAATATGCTAAACAAAAAAAAAAAATCAAAGCAAATCATGTAATAGGTTAGCATGCTACATATTCTCAACTATTGAGAATAGGTTAGGTCAATAGAGATCAGACTAAGTTCATCTAATACAAGGGTGTCAAACTCGCTGCGTCATGTTGCTGTCACATGATGTTTCGCTATGTTTTTTCCCTTTGTGGAGCTGGAGTGGGTGTGGCCTTCACATGACGCATCCAACCTGCGGCCACCAGTTTGATACCCCTGATGTAATAAAATTCCAAGTTGAACTGAGATTCAGAACTAGGTATTTTCAAGTTTGGATAGTATTGTCCTCTAATGGTATGCTGAAAGTTCATCAGCAATTTTCACACACATTTCTTTTTTCCCCCAGTTTGATAAGTTTTTTTTTATCCAGAAGTTACTTTAGTGGCAAGATGTTGACAATGTATGAGTCAATGTCCTGTTTTAACAAGTATCTTCCCTGAAGTCTTCAGCCTTTCTTCCTTCCCATACTTCAGGGCTTTTTTCAAAGCAGGAAGTAGTAACCCAAAATTATTCAGAAACATCCTAAGAACTAGATAGGAAAAGAGAAACGTGTTTGACATTGGAGAAAACCACTGACATATTAGATTTTGGCAAAGCCATTTGTCTTGTTTGTGTACTATCCTATCTCTTTCCGTCAGAATGCTCATATTAAAAACAAAAACCCCACTAAAGAGAAGGATAGAAGTTATTGAAATGATGTGACTTAAAAACTGGTTTATGTTGTGGTAACTGGCTGAATGAAGCTCAGGAGACATACATCATCTGAAAAAAGGCCTAATGGAAACATTGCAAACTGTGAATGTGTGGTAATAATTACACACAAAGCCATAGCCCTATGACATAGTGAAACACATACTAGCTAGTCACATTTCAGCTTAATATGAAAGTCCAGAAAATTGAGTAAATTGTCTTAAGTTTATCTCAGGTAAACATGGTGTTTGGATACATGTAACATGAAACTGTTTCTCAAGGAAATCCACATATGTAAAGCTCACATATGCTTTACAGGTCACAGTGAGTTGCCTAGATTAGTGGTTTGTCAAGCCATGATCTCCTGGCATAATATATGAAGTTATATGACTCCCAATAAATACAAACTAGCCCTATGAGTTTATGAGCTCCTATTAACTATTTCATGTTGAACAAGAAAAGCTTTATCACTTATAAAAATTAAACTTTAATCAATATATTATAAGAGGTCCCTGACTTTGGTAATGGGACTATTCACTACAGGTTTGCACAAAGGAAATGGGAAGCAAAGCCTAGAGCAAGTTTAACAGTGTTAATACTTTGCATGCAAAAACCTGATTAGGGTTTTTGCTTTAAGATCTTCTGGCATGAGTTAATTAAGTTCTATTGGAGCAGAAAAGGACATCTGGGAGCACATCAAATCAATTCCCAATGCCAGAGCAGATTCATATCTATTAAATAGAAAAGAATCCTTCTCATCCATAAAGTCATAATTTATCCATACTTCAAATGTTTTAATAGTTTATCAAAACATAGAATAAAAAAATAAAAATAGTGGGAAAGAAGGAGAGGAAAATAGAAAGAGAAGAAGTGTAGGGGAAAGGTGGGAAAGAAAGAAAAGCATATATTTAATTTCTAAGAAGAAGAGAGGAGATCAGGTAGATCACTATGTCTGCATAAGTTGTCAAGGTTTTTATGAATGCTGTAATGTTTCAGTCTGTAACACTTTCCCAAGAGGTTTTGGAATTGCAGTTTCTGGAATTCCCAGTCATTACTGATGCTGATTGGAAATTCTGGAGATATAGTTCCCGAAATTCTGTAAAGTATCTGCAGGAAAAAGGTTGATGATTTATAGTGCCAGTGTCATCATTCCGAGTAATGAACACAGGGAAGCCAGGACTCTGACACTTTGCTCAGGTTCAAGAGATCCTTTATTGAGTACATCATATCAGCACTTAGAAAGGTGAAGCTAGCTCTAAATTATTCCTGAGCTTAGGGATAGTTAAAAGAATAAGATCTCCCCACCTCCAGTGGTGGGATTCAACAGGTTCGCACCTATTTGCAAGAACCGGTTGTTAACTTTCTGAGCAGTTCAGGGAACCGGTTGTTGGAAGAAATATCCTTTTGCTTTGTTTTTTCACTTTACAGGGCTTATCCTGTAAGGAAGGCAGGAAGGAAACATTCTGGTGTGGTTTCTAGCCTAATCTTTATTGTCCTGCTTACAGAAACT
>JAOYMU010000010.1:3921448-3931877 GCA_025802295.1 Psammodynastes pulverulentus
CAGTCACATGATCACCCAGCCACGCCTACCCAGCTGGTCATTAGGGCAGAGAACCAGTTGTTAAATTATTTGAATCCACCACTGCCCACCCCCCTTTGTCTCTCAGGGCCAATCAGTCCAGGTGTAGGTTCCCGCTCAACTTCAACAACTGTCCCTTGAAATGACCTCAGTTCACATACCGGCTGGTAGATGTTATGGCTAGCCAGCTGAGGCACCACATTCCTGAGTCCCTCCCCCCATGCTCTCCTCCCTTGAATGGCAAACAAGAAATGAAGCAGAAGTAAGCATGGCTTCAGCTAAAGTCGTTTTGCAGGTTGACAGCCAGATCTCCTGAACCATCTTCGACTTTGGCAGAAAAGAAGATCCAGAGGTCCACTGTAACATAAGTAATCCTACTCCTGTACTTTAAATAGCAGATGGAGACACGTGTAACTCAGTAGATTAATAATTAGATTACTGGTGTTAGGGGGGAAAAAGAACTTGCTCAATTTCTGTATGTCCAGAAGTAAAAGCAAAGAAACAGGAGGACCTTCCAAATTAGCAAGACCAGTCAACATTGTTGCAAAAGAAGCCATCCTGTTTTCAAGGGTTGTGCAGATTAGCATATAATTGTACACTAGTCCCTATCTATTTTACTATTGAATGAGAACTTTTCAGGAATATCTGAAAAACTCAGGAGGATCTTCAGCCAACATAACATATGTGCACACTTTAAACCCATGAATACACTAAGGCAGAAGCTTGTCCACCCCAAGGATAAAACACCCAGACACAAACTGAGCAACGTGGTATATGCAGTGCAATGCAGTGAGACATGTGCAGATCTATACTTTGGCAAAACAAAACAACCATTTCATAAATGCATGGCACAAATAGGAGAACAAATCCACCAGGACTAGATTCAGCAATCCATCTACATTTAAAAGACAAAGGCCATTCTTTTGAAGACAACAAAGTCTACATTTTGGACAGAGATGACTGCTGGTTTGAAAGAAGGGTCAAAAAGGCCATCTATGTCAAAAATGAACATCCTTCTCTCAATGGAGTTGGAGGAATATGACATCATCTATCTCCAGTCTACAACACAGTCCTTTCAGCAGTTCTAAGAAGGCTCCAGTCCACACCCATTTGCATTACTCAGGTAACCCTGATGACACAGAAAAACCTCCAAGTGGCCTCAATGACTCTCTAAAAAAATGCAAATAATCAGCTGTCTGCAAGGAATATAAATCCTTCCATTTCCCACCATCCACTCAGAGCTAAAGAAGCTTCTTGGATGAGAAGCAAAACATCTTCAAAGAAAAACAGGAAAGTCCAGCTGCCTCTTGAAAAAGCACCTTTGGGACAACCATGACCATGACTGAGAATCTCCATAGACAAGTGGTCCTCCAGTTGTTTTGGGATTGGAACCAAGAAGCCTATGACTATTGGTACTACCATGGCTTTCTTTTGCTACAGTTTTTCTATTTCTATTTCTATTTACATGTCTTTGAATTTTATCTTCTTCTTCTATTTCCCAGGTACTGCTATGTCCACTTTTCAGACTTTTTTATCTTTCTTATTGACAATTGTTAAGTCTGGAGTGTTATGTGGCAGGTGCCTATCTATTTGAAGTCTAAAGTCCCAGAGCACTTTAATTTCTTCCTGTTCTATTACTTTTTCTGGTTTATGGTCCCACTACTTCTTGCTTGCAGGCAAATAGTACTTGAAGACATTCACTTTTTTTCCAATATTTTTTTTATTTTATTTTACAACATCTCTTTACATGAACAATGTGATTCCAGATTTTACATTCCAATACAAACATGACCATAGTTACATATTAATTTTCTTTTTCAATTTCAAATCATATCGTTACCAATACTATATATTTTTAATTATCTTCCTTGATTTCTTTACAATGTCATCTATATTTTTAACCAATTTCTTTATTCATTTTATACCTTTCTTATATCCATCATATTTGCAAAGTTCTTTAAATTATCCTAATATCTATCCCCTTATTGTCAATTCAATCATGCCACCCTTTACCCTTATCCTTAAAACTAATAACAATATAGCCATTTTTCCTATCTTACATACATATATTTTCCATTTGGATTCCACATAGTATTCTTTTCCCCTATTACATATTAAATCATTATATTTATTTCCATAACATTTGTTTAACTAATAATATTCACTCTTTTATTTCCATTTAATCAAATTCATATCTATACATATAATAAATCTCAATAAAATATTAATTCTCTTCTACTTAATCTATATTTCTATATTTCTTAAATGTTAAAATACCTTTCCACATGGAATCTCCCTTCCATCCTGTCTTTAACCATCATCTCTTAACCTCCTGGCTCTATAACTTCTTCTCATCTTAACTTTTTTCCCCTTTTCCCTCCTTTTTTGGTCTTTTCTCATGATTTTCCTTCTTTTCCCAATTATCTCCAGAGGTGGTTCTCACCAGTTCTGGAGAATCGGTAGCGGAAATTTTGAGTAATTCGGAGAACCGGTGATAACTTTCCCCCAGGAATGGGATTTTGGAGTAACCTTCCCCTGCCACGCCCACCAAGCCACACCCACAGAACTGGTAGTAAAAAGTTTTGAATCTCACCACTGCTTATCTCCCTCCATTCCTTTTTCCAGCTGTTCATTTTATTCCCCTCCCTTACTTGTTCTTTCCTCTGTGATTCCCTCTTTTGCAATTTCCTCTTCCTTTGATTAACTTTTTCCCCTTTTTATTTATCCCATCAATCCTTAAATTTTTAATTTTATCTCCCTTTTTGTTCTTTCTGTGTAATCTTTGCACCTTTTGTTCTTTAAGACTAATTTTGTCTCTGCTTAGCTCCTCCCCCCTGCCTCTCCTTTGTCCTTCTGTGGTTTGCATCACCATTACCAACTCCTTTGTCAAAATACTCCATTTTTCCAAGATTTTATCCATCGCGCCCTTCACATTTTGCAATTCCAATCTTGCTTCCTTACATATTTGATTCATTTTGTTTCACTTCAACTCCATTTATCTTAAAGTTTTTGTTAGTCCAAGTCTTCTTTTCCTCCTTATTTCGACGGTATCTCAATGCCTTTATTTTCCGGATGTAGTCTATTTCTCTTTTTCAAACAATCTCCAAACCACAACCACCAATCAATCCCAGGGTTATCTTCACCAATCTCTTTGTTACAATACTTTAATGTTCCTTTTTGGGTGGTTTCATTGAAATAAAAGTCCTTCCTTTTTCCCATTTCACATTCAATTTTTAAACAGACCAAATTCTTTCCAAGCAGTCAATAACAATTTCCATTTATCATCAGGTGACAGTCTTAAATCAGCTTCCACTTGCCGCCTTTTAAGATTCTGCTTTTTTAGACTTTTATTGTAATCAATTCCACCATTTAATCAATGCCTAGTTAATACCAAGTTCTGCATAGTTATCCAATTCAAATACTCTGTTAAAAATCCTTTTACTTTTTTCCGTAGTTCAAAGTCCAGTTTCTTATTCCAATTTTGATCTCTTTAGTCTCTCTTTTTTAAAATTGCCGCTTTTACCATTTAGGACAAAAACCTTCTCTGCTGTTTTCCGGGGTTACCTTTTTAATGTCCAAAATATTTTGTCTGGTCACACACTGTTCGCCTTCACCTCTCCAGCACAGTCTTATTTTCTGGATAGCTTCCCGTCTTCGTGGTAGCCATTTTAAGGCTACCACCAGTGCCCGTCTTTGAGGGGAATATTCCAAACCAGGGAGGGGAGATGTGGCTCCCCTCGAACCAATCAGTGGTCTCCCCTTTTCACGCCACCCCTGCAAGGTGGCTCTGATCCTAGCGGGACAGTCCAACGGGTTAGGCACAAGCCAAAGCCATGCACAATCGCAGACTCTGACCCATCTTCAATGGAAGTGCCACCAGAAGTCCTCTTCTTGCAGACCATCTAATGCACCATTGTTGCTACTTTCTTATGCTCTTTTGTGTAGTCAGTTTATGCAATCTTCTTGCAGCTGCTAATGAGGTGGTCCACTATTTCTTCAGTTTCTTTACATAGGTGGCATTTGCTATCTGTTGCTATCTTCTCAATTTTGGCTTTGTTTGCATCATCATCATCATCAAATTTATTTGCTGCCTGTGTCACCGTGGACTGCTTAAGGCTATTGCCTTATCTCATTGGTTATCTTGCTCCCAGAGAAATTATGGAGAGTCTCAATCATCCAGGTTATGGTTGTCCCAAAGGTGTTTTTCCAAAAGGCAACTGGACTTCCTTGGGGGGAGGGGCATCTCTGGAAAATGTCTTGCTTCTTATCCAAGAAGCATCTTCAAGAAGAAGGTTCAGTTCTTCAAAACTGAACTCAGTTCAGCACCTGAACTCAATTTAGTTCAGAATTCAGTTCTGAAGAAGGTTCTTCAGCTTTGAAGAAACTATTTGGATGAGAAGTGAAACAGTTTCAAGGAAAAACCAATACAATCCATTTGTCTTTTGGGAACGTACATTTGGGAGATCCCATAGAATTCCCCCTCCCCCCTATGTAGTCAGAAGGGTGTGAAAACCTGGCTGGCTGAGAATCAATGAAGGACACACAACTCTGCTACCCTTTAACTTAACTCTATTTTTATTTTGTTTTTCACTCTATTGTTTAATTCTGTATTTAACTATCATTTTATATGTTACATGGCTTATATCTATAAACTGCTCAGAGTTACTTGGGTAGTGAGAGGGAGTATATCTAAATTTGGTAAATAAATAAATTAATAATTAAATACATTGTATAAGAAAGACAACAAATAACCTTGGAAACACATTTGGGCACCTTTTGCATTATGTCTTGTTTACAGTGGATTGAAAGCAATTTGCATTGAGATCATTTTTCATTTCCATATGAGAATAGTGCATTGTTCTTCTACAGGCTTAATTTGAATACACCACACCGACCTGCTGGGATGAGTAACTTAACCACATTAATAAAATGTTTAGATGTTATCCACAAAACTCTCGTATAGTTATCTATGTTGGAAAATTGTTTAATTGGCACCCGGTACACTTCTAGACAATCCCTATGTCAAAGTCAGAACAAGCATATGCATCGCTCAGGTCAGCTAGCCAAAAATAAGGTTTCAAGTCTCAGCAAACTTAAAAAAGAGTTAACTAGCAAAAAGAAACTGAAAAAGCAGGGAGAGAAAAACATCAACATGCAAGAATTTACATTATTTTATCCTCTATATCAAAAGGCACGTAACTTTTTGTAACCTTTGGAAACAATACTGTAGGTAATTAGCATGGAAACCTGAAGGGAATGGCCTTTGGTCTTTTTATGGACACGACAGCAGATGAGTACATATGGAAATCAGGGTACCCACTGATCCCTCCTGTATTCTACACAGGAAAGAAACAGTTTGGTGGACGGAAGTGATGTATCAAACTTCCTCGTTCATATCGGACACATGTATTAAATTATCTGCTATATAATGTTTTGTGCAATCTTCAGCCATATCTAAATTAGCATGTCCAATCATTAGTACAGGCAGTTTTCAATTAAAGTCATTGTTCTTTTAAGTATCTGCCTAATCCTTTTATTGCAGTCCGCGCTTTTTGTCTAGGCTCCCTGACTTTTCTATTTATCTGGCCAACTGCATTGGCTATACTAAGTCTGCTCACCGATGCAATGTGTAGTAGCTTTTCCACAACTGTCCAATATTGCTCATTGCTTGGTAACTCACTTTAATTGCTTTTTTGGGAAGATATCTAACTTCCATGGGCATAGTTGACTTCCATTCCTTCATGAGATCTAGATACTTTATTATGTCTACTAAAATTATCTTCCAATTAAAGATGTATTCCCAGCTTTTGTCCTTCTTTACCACCATTCTAAGAGTCTAATATCTCCATGATGTTCGATTAATTAATTTAAATAGTTCTTTATCTCCAAGATGTCTTTTTTGTCCTTTGCACATGCTATTAAATCAGTGTGACAGAGAATGTTCACCATTTTCCATTTCTAGCTTAGGTTTATAAGCATGTCCTAACATTTCCCTGTTCGAAAGCCCATGTTTTTCAAATTTGATTTAATTTCTCAAACCATGTCTGTTTTAGCTTGTATATAGGTGTATTTTTTGCAGTTTACAAAACAGTTTTTCTTACCTTGGTTCTTCAAAAGCACATTAATATATCTTTTACATTATCAAGTGGAATGAAAGGGCTCCACATACAATTGTCTGACTGCTGTAAGTTTTCAATTTTTTATTAGTAGAATTCTGATGCTTTTATTTTAATTATTGATGCAAAATTTTCATAATTCTTTCTGTATATTTGTGTATAGCTTCTTGCTATTAACTAGCTTGATATCATCAACAAATCCAGTAAGCTTTGCAGTTAATCAGAGTTTTCCAGTCTATCTTAAACATCTTAATCTCTAAATTATACCTCCTTTGTTTAACAGATTTTGATTTACTATGCTTTGCGAACCTGATCATTGTGACTTGGAAACTATTACTTGTTTACTAACAAGTTTCAAACTAAATCACTCTATGATTTAGAGTGAATTCAATTAAGTATTGCTAATTTGTCTGAATTCACTCTACATAATATCCCAAAAATCATAGTTTATGATCATGGTAATCATATCCTATAAATCATCATTAACCAAAACTCTGCTTAGCACAACTTATAAACACAATTTAGTAATCAATTGTTCCCTTTGCATAAGTAAGGTAAAGGTTTAATTTTTATTTTAAAAAGTACCAGGAATAGATTGTGATCCAATGCAATTTGAAAAGAAAATATGTATAAACGGTAAAGATGCATTTGCTAAAACGTATACACTTTTGTTGAGATTTGAAATGGAGGAAAAGTTTTAAAATGTATGGTAAATTAATAGGCCAACAATTTCAGTTACAATATTCAGATGGAACAATGGGATAGAATGGGGTTAAAAGACCTGAAGTTCACATTGTCTTACAAATTAAAAGAAAACTTTTCTTCATAATGTATATGACACCAGAGAAACTGTCAAAGATGTATAAAGGTACTTCTAATCACTGTTGGGATTTATGAAAAATCCCATCATTAGTGTTGTGAAAAAGCGAAAAGATATTGGAGACAACTACATAAGGTGACACAGAGAGTTTTGAAACTTAAGATTCTGATGAAACTGGAACTTTTCTTTGTAGGGACTTATAGACACTCAACTAGGAAAGGCTCATAGACAAATGGATTTATATGTGGTAACTTCAGCAAGGCTAATTTATACACAAAGATGGAAGACTACAGAAACTCCAAAGAGAGAGGAATGGACTGTGAAGATGGCTGAGTTTACAAAAGTGTCTAAATTGACTTCTTTGTTTAAAGAAGGAACTAGAACTATTGTTATAAAAGACTAGAAATCCTTTTTGCTGAAAATAGATAAAAATGAATTGCTGATTTTCTGATGTATTGATTAAAAGGTTTGTTTGTTTATGGGAAGAAAGAAAATATGATATGCAATTTGAGAGCATAGTTATGGTAATTGCTACAAAAAGATCAGAAGTAACTTTTTAGATATCTCTCTTTTTCCTGCTTTTTTGTTATCCTTCACTTTTTTAATCATTATAATCTTTTTCTATTACTTCTTCCAGGATTTTAAAATCTTCATAAAATCCCATTTTAATAAAAATGGTTCATTAAAAAAAAGGAAATATACATACCCTAATATTTACCTGAGCAGTAAATAATTACATACTGTTTTCTTTGACAATTAATATAATATTAGCATCACATATTTAGCATAGATAGCAATATGGATAATAATTAAGAGAGTTACTGTTTGCATTAACCCTTTTCTTCTAAAAGATGAATCAACAAAAAAACGAATTGCTTCTGATGGTACATTAGGAAAGCATGCTTTGACTTATTGTTAAGTTCTGATTTCCAAATCTGGAAGTAATTTATAGCTGAATGGAAGTACTTTTTAAAATAAAAGAACTGCACATGGATAATATAATGGAGAATGGAAAAATACAGACTAAAGAAATAAACCCAGCTAGCCATTTTAAAATTGCCCATGGCATTGGAAGATGCTAACTATCATATAAACACTTAAAAGGAAATGAGGAAGAGCAAAACAAAACAAAAAAAGTTGAGTCATGCTTCTGTAAAATTATGGAACTTTTCACAGAGTTGTGGCACAGATGAGACAACCTGAAATCATTTGACTAAAAAAACAAACAAACCCAAGCATAGTTTCTAGAATCTTAACACCATCTTTAAACTCTCTTAGCCAATTGTGGTCATTTCCCCACTAGTGATCTACAGCATCTTCTAAAAATCTAGTCGCACTTTTTCTGACTAAAGATGTTATTAAAAGTCATGAGCTCATGAGTTTCATCTGATTTCTCCTGAAAACTGAATTTTTTTACCCCCACAGCTCTTCTCCTGAAGCTGAGTTATTTGTGAGGGCTGGTTCTTACATTGATTACAAAATAACTAGTAGCTTCTTTATCAACCTGGCTGACCTTCTCAGAAAAAGAAAGGCTTTTTGGTTGTATCAAAAAGTGTATATATACTTATATGCATTAGCTTTTTCATTTAAAGTACCCACTAAAATTCTTGTGTTCTTACTTTAACATTTTTCCTAATAAAGGTAACTGATTAATGTGATGTTCTATCAAATTCCTCCTTGAAATATAGCCATAAAAGCCTTTGACTTAATATAGAGAATAAGGAAGATTACAACAAGAGGAAAATAACAAGAGGTAAATCACTTTTTAAGTCCAGGATGTCCAAATAGCATCTCAGACAGAAACATTTTTAATTCATTGAATCATAAAGTGAAGATATCATACAATCAGACGTGCAAGACGTTACAGCCAATCTCAATAAAAATAATTTTAGCCTTCCTGTGGAGTTGATTTCTTGGGCTGATCTACCTTGTGAGACAGATACATAAGAATATTTTTACCTCAAAATGAAGAGCCAAAATCTAGTTATATGTAACAGAATTTATTAATTCTCTCCTAATCAATGGGAGGTCATTATATTTCATGCAACATAACATTATTGTCTCTAAGTTTTCCTCCCTCCTGCTCTCTCCCTTAGGACTCCAATTCTCAAATTCTTTCCCAAAAAGAATTCTGTTAACTCATTGTATATTGTATTGTATATTACTTTAAAAGATATCTACTGTAAAGCCACTCATCCATTTTCTCTTCCAACTGTTTGTCCTGAACAACCAACCAATGGATGCCCTTGGACGTTGTGGGAGCGTCATCACTTGAGACTTTCAAGACGAAATTGGACTGCCATTTGTCATAAATGGTGTAGGGTCTCCTGCTTGGGTGGGGGGTTGCACTAGATGACCTACAAACTCCCTTTCAACTCTGTTAATCTGTTAATCTGAATAATTACAACTCACTATTAATAAGCACAGTGATAGTTACAGTATCTATAAGCTTATAATGACCAAAACATTCATTATTTTCAGATGAAGAATTGATTTGAATGCAACTTTATAAAGTTGGATGGTTTCCAATAATATGCAGCTATATAATGTACGCTGTTTAATTTCATTAGACAAGTCTGGACTTCTAGTCTATATGGAAATAATGATAATTAACTGAATTTAGTTTTTATTAGTTGAAAGCTTGACTAAAGTCAGACATTCCCTTCAATAACAATTCTTACAGTTATTATATAAACAAGGGATTAGCAAATCTTTTGGCAGCTTGTTCATCAGCATCACAAATATGCAGCCCAAGTGCAGAAAATAATTTCAACATGAAGAAACAAAGACAAACTACGTACTACTTGGTCATGGAAAGAACAGAGGTCAATCACGTCTTTGAATTTTTCTGTAGATGACATGATGGGCAATATATGTTTTGGAAACAACATCATGAAATAGTAACATAATATTCTAGCAATTACTTCTCACTTTTTTACTACCTTATGGCTATACTAGAGTCCTTTGAGGACAGGAGTGAGCAAAACATTTTCACCTCAGAGCAACCTACAATCCTGCAACAGAATTTCAGCAAGAACATAGACAAATGTTGTTAGTGCAATTTTTCTGAAGGCATTTGAAGAATTTCAGAATTTTTACAGAGGTTTGGAAGGATTAAGTGTGGAAATGGAAACAATTTGCCAACTAGAAGATTCTCATTCCTATGGACATCCTATGAATTAATTAATTAATTTTGATTCCACCCATTCTGGACTGGTAATGCATCAATTTACTTTTGTAAGTAAGTCTTTTGTACAAAAGGGTTTGTACCAAAAATTTTTATATACAAAAATACTTTTGTAAGTAAATATATCATCACCCTATACTAGTGATTCTTAATAAGGGTATCATGGCTATGGTATTTATATTACTCGGGGATCTGTAAGAATTGCATTTCTTTCTTTCTTTCTTTCTTTCTTTCTTTCTTTCTTTCTTTCTTTCTTTCTTTCTTTCTTTCTTGTTAAATTTATTTGCT
>JAOYMU010000010.1:3959352-3970279 GCA_025802295.1 Psammodynastes pulverulentus
CTCACTAAACCCAATGGAACTTGCATCTATTAATAAAAATTAAATAGTACAAAAATCTTTCAGAAGAGATTGATAACACTGCTGTTTAGATTTCATTCCTACTACCCTAAGGTAAAAATGAGAAGTCCTTCCCCCCTTTTTCATAATGGTCTTGTTTTGTTCATTTCCCCCCTAGCAACAGTTTTACCAAGTTCTTTATCAACAATCACTCTGGCATATTGTATATTATGTAGTCTCATGTTTGGAGATATTTGCTAATTGCTATTTGATTAGAACCCAAACATGGCAACTTAATGCCATTTCAAACAGCATATTTATACTGCATGGACTCAAACAAAAGTGCTGCATATTTGTTAGAGAAATTTGGATAAACCACAGAGTAGGATGGTTGAACCCTTGCCACTGCTTCTGGAAGATATGGGCAAAATTCATGAAGACTCCAATGACTCCAGATTGACACCTTCTTCTCCTCTTACTGCCACTATTTTTTCTCCTGTTCATTCTTTCCCCTGTTCTCTGTAAGGAAACACAGGGAAAACACACGACTGAATGTGGGAAGACTGGATTTGGGAAGGAGCATAGGAAATGTATTTAAAAAATTCCAAAATCATCCCTTGAACCTTTTGCCATTTTCCTGAAACCTGGAAAGCTACTTAAGGTCTTCACTGCCCTTCCAACAGATCTTAAAACCAATCATCTGGTTTTAGTGTTGATATATTTCTGATTCTAATTTGTTGCTTTCTTTAAATTGCTGTGATTCTGCAGACTTGGGTGATACATTTTTCTTTTTCCAATTCTCCTACCTCTTACCACAAGCTCTGTGCCTTGAGTTCTTTTTCTCTGCCTCCTTTTCCCTGCCTTTCCCATCTCCCATATCCCCAAAGTTCAACATTACTTTCTGGAATTTGACTTTTTGTGCTCATTTAGAACTATTCCTTCCCCATAGTAACATGCCACCATCATCACAACAATTAAGAAAAATGCCCAGTTACAAAATTGCTAGACTAGTAGTGTCTTACCTTCACAACTCTTTAAAAAAAGATAAAGGTTTCCCCTGTCAGTCATAGCTGACTCTAGGGACTGGTGCTCATCTCCATTTCTTAGCCGAGGGAACCATCATTGTCTGAAGACACTTCCATGGCCATGTGGCCAGCATCACTTTACACCAAAGGTGCATGGATCACTATTATCTTCCTACTGAAGTGGTACCTATTTATCTACTTGCATTTACATGCTTTCAAATTGCTAGGTTGGCAGGAGCTGGGGCAAGGACAGGAACTCACTCTGTCATGAAGCACTTGATCTCAAACTGCAAAACTTCTGATCAACAAGCCCAGTGTCTTCACCACTTTCCCCCTTTTTCATAAACTTGACTGCTAGATTGGAAGCTTTCAAATGCAAAGGAACGGTGGCCAAATAACTGAGAAGCTTTTGGAGTAGTTTGGTGCCTTCGTTAACATTTTGTTACAATGTTCTTTTCTTAACATAGATTCCCAGTTTAAGAACCACTGGACATGGGTTGCATGAGATTGACTGGTTGAATGTTGGGATGATGGGTTTTTTGTTATTCTATGATGTGTAGCATTTCAGGAAGAAAACCACATATTAGATTACTTTGTAAGCACTCAATTGTTGGGCAGCTGAGGGGTAAACACCAGTTAGCTCATGGTGAAGTCACCAAGCTTTCCAAATATTGCACTTTTATTATTATCTGTCTGATATGAAGCAAGCAAAATTGCTCTCATATAGAGCCATTAATATTCATACAATCTGACCTTCCTGAACCACAGCAGCTCGATTCTGAGACTCTGGAGGTTCTCAGCACCAACTATTAATACATTGATGGAGTAAAGGCCTAATTTGTTATTATAATTTGATACGTGCAGATGAAGAAGCAGAAAAATTGCTAACATTGTAATGAATCCCAGGCCATTTGCATGGCTGATGGCTGCATTTGGTTTCATGGTTCCACATTTGTTTTTGCTCTTGATACACCATGTATGTTGCTCAACAAATTTGCAGCCTGGACAGATAAGACCAAATAATTTGCCTTCTCAGTCGTGGTTTTTTTCCTATGGATTTCACATGCTGGTCTTAGTTTTGCCTTACTTTGTTCCTCATTTGATGTGTGGACACTTCCCCTTTTCACTGCTATCATCTCTTTCAATTGAGTCCAATTTACAAGAATGCCAAGCTGTTTCCTTCCTGTATTGTATTTATTTTATGATAGATTTCTTGCTGAGGAGAGATGTAGTATCTTCTTACTAAATACAGAAGCAGGGTTTTTGAGACTCTGTTTTACGGAACCTGAAGGTTTTATGAGAACTGAGTGGAGTTCTGTGAGAAATTAACTGAAAGGTGAACTGGAATGCATCTAGTTTTCTATCTCTGAAGCTTTGCTTCTTGGTTATGAGTTACAGGAAATTTTAAAAATAAATTTAAATTTTATTTTTATTTTTTTAAACTTGACAGTTTCCATAGCCTGAAAAAAATTGAAAAGCTCTGATCAATTTTCTATTATTAAAGAAGCTTTCCTTCTTAATTAGGATTTCTGGGAATTTGTTTAAAAAAAATTAACTGACTGGTTCCAAAGACTGAAAAAGTTTGAAAACCCCCAATCTACAGTGGTATAAAGAACAATAACAATAAACTATCGATTTGTGAAGTGATAATATTCATTTTACAGGGCATTTAAAATCTATAATCACAATCAGAATGGATTTGACACAGAACCAATTTCATCTTAAATAAAATATTGGATGCTGCATTTTGAATTGTTGATTAATTTTAAGTATATAGACTAGAAAGAAACTGGGGGGGGGGAAAACCTCTCGATTCAGCCTGGTCCGGGCAAACCAGGAGCAAAAAGAAGCCTCCGCTCTGCGGAGAGGAAAAGGAAGTGAAAAATACATGTTGGGCCCTCAGATCCACCATTGTTCTTAGCTAGTCTTTATCCACTCAGATGATTGGCACTGCAGACCTCAGCTGGCGGTTGGAAAGCAGTGTGTGTGTGTGTTTCTGATGACATGCGCGATCAGCAAACCGGTAGTGGCGCCAGTAGGATCCCATCGCTGAAAGAAACCACACAGTTTCCTTTGAAATGAATCTTAATGTTGTCCCTCTAAGCCTAAGAGTGAAGTTTTCCTTTTCAAAGTTCCTCCATTAACTTCTTCTATTTCTATTCCTTATACAGAAATTAATAGATGACAATCCTAGCTAGCCTCTTTTATTCCAGAAAACTATGGTGTGCCCACAAAGCAGAATTGCAAATGAGAATTGAATTGGGATTGGTAATCCTGGTTTGTGACTAATCACACGTTGTCAGTCATTCTTTGTCAGACCAGCAAAATGTTAGACCTTTGTCAGACTTTGTTAATCAGCAAGATGATTTGCTTCCAAACCAGGGAAGTAGCACCAGAAAAGGAAGAGAGGATAAGACTATGGCTCATGCAGATACATAGCAAAGGTAACCCTGCAGCTCTCCCAGATGCTGCTGAACTACAGCATCCAGCAACTGTGACCTTCTCGATGTGCTAAAACAACTACTTTGGTATTAAAGAGGAAGGCAATTGCAGATTATGAGCAATCCTGGGAAAATTTGGTTTTGGATAGCAATATGTACAGTTACAAAATAAATCACATAGGTATGCCAAATAAATAGTCTCAGGGGATCAAAAATTAAGAGCAACAGGAGCCTTAATGCCTTCAATATGAGTTTGAGAATAATAAATATCCTCTGGATTTCTAAAGGTAATGACTTGGGGGTCAGCATGTATTTCCTGGAATCTCTCTCTGAAATACAGATTGACAGGAAGGCAATTTATATCCAGAATGTACCAACAAGAACAGGGCCTCTGCTCACCAGGGTATGCTCAACTTCCCTGTAACTTCTCTGACTTTTTTTTTCCACACAAGTTTAAATGTGTTGCTTGAGCCAAATATCAGTGTTTTGCGTCAGCCAAGCATCTGCCACTGCAAGCTTCATTCATTAAAGCCACTCATGTGTACAATTCCATAACTGAGAATAATATATATCAGGGAGCTAATCAGTTCTTTATTATTAATATGTAACTTGGTGACACAAAAAACATCACACTGTGGAATTTAAACAGCTTTTCTAAAAGGCTAATATCTTCCCCATGAAAAATCTGCAAGTCTCTGCCATATTTTAAAACAATGTTAAGAATGTCACCAGCCTCCTCCCACCATGCTTCAGATTTGCATTATTATAACACAGTAATAATTAGGTATTTTATTAGGTTAATTCTGCAGAAGAAAAATATATCAGAATCCTGATTTTTTTTCAAGATTTAGCATTATTCAGGATTTACTGGATACCCCAGAATGAATAAGCGGAATGAGTTACGAGATGTACTTTTGTTTTTTGTAATTATAGATTGCTGAGAAATACTGATAAAAGTCAAAGAGCAATAAGAATCCATGAGAAAATATCTATGTCTAAGTTCTCAAGCTTTCAAAGGGTTCCATCAAATAATCTCTTATCTAACTCTTTGAAAGAGATATCCCATCTCTCACACATGAAGAAGAGTTAAAATACTGGTACGGACTCCACAACATCCATGAATACCCTGGGCACTTTACCTTTATTCATTCTTATTGAAGAATGATCATTTTTTGTAATAATTTATAATTATATAAGTAGATTCCAGTAAAGACAAATGGCATTCATAAATCAGTCAGATGCTGGATGTTGTGTCTCACACAGATCCCTCATAGATCTGAACCCATAGTAATTCCCTCCCTTCCTTGTCTTAGTAAAGTTAAGGATCCAGCCCTACATTCCATTCAAGTCCATATATTCAATAGCTGTGGTGAAGTCTAAATATTCAGAAAGATTCACATGTTCTTTGCATTTAGAGAGCATCAGGTGAAGAAAAGCTAAAAGAATTTCATTCCAGCCTTTTTAAACCTTCTGTTTACCACAGACCTATGTTGAAACAACAGTCCTCTTTCAGAAAATTAATTCAGTCCATGGCTCTAAACACTTCGTTTTCATTTACTAAGCAAGTAGACAACAGAGTTCTATTTTCTGATTCTGTTTCTGTTTAAGAACTAAATCTGATTAGCTTTGGAGTAACTTGGAGACAATAATTTTATTTGTAGAGCTCCATAATTGGCCCTTGAAATAGAATTTATAGTCTGCACATCCTGAATGTTTGATACAATGATGCATAAATATATGATTTATACATAAGACAAACTTCTGAAATACATTAAATAGGGAGGAAATCCCACTGCACTAACAAACTTTATACATATTTCTGCCACTGCAGTGAGGTTGGTCTGGCTGGTAGAATTAGGTAGAAAGACTAAAGAGTCTAAGAGGAGAAGACATGACAAAGCCTATCAACTGTTCAGTTCTAAAATTTGCAAGGAAAATGAATGTTGTTATAATGTCTCTAGGCAGAAAAACTCCAATGTTGCTGAATCGGTGAGATGTATGAAGGAAAGATAGATTAGTTAGACACTACATAACAAATCAAGGCAGGAGGCCTAGCAAGATAGGTAGCAGGAAATAAAGAACTTCAAAAGCTCCAAGTCAGTCTTGTAAGCTAAGATCCTCCAGAATTGGGCCAAAAGGGTTAGTGTCTCAGCTGCACGCAACTGATGGTTTTAGGTAGCTCACTCAAATCTTTAACATTTAACTTTTCCACTGCTGTGTGGATGATTTTATTTTGCTATCCTACTATGGAAATGGAGACTCTGTCAGAATTTTATTTTCTAAGAATGGTGAAAAGCTAACACAGGAAATTTTTCAAGGAAGCAATCAACCCCATTCTCATCACGTTTCTACTCACTCTAAACAGTACAAAGTTCAATAAAATCACAACTAACACCAACCTTGAAACTGAATTAGGGAAATTGCAACATTTAGTTCACGAGAGGAAATCACTCTTCCTCATGATTTCTTAACTTCCCTAAAAACAAAGAATAGAATGTGAAATAACTTGTACCAAATCAGAATACATTAACACCAGGTGGGCTAACCTCTCTGGCTGTATTAAAATGTTAACCCCCTATGGAGCATGGAGAAGATAATCTGCTGATGCTGCCATGCAGAAAGAAAACATCACAGATAAAAAGCGGGTGTTTTGTATCAAAAGTCCAGTAATATTTCAGGAACTGAGGCCAAACAGAATAGTCACTTAGTCAAAGCATGCAGAGCTAAGGAGGTTCATCCTTTGTTCATATACACAACACAACTGAATATTATACTGTAATTCTCAAATTTTCCCCAAATTTCCTGCAAATATCTGCCCCAGGGAAAGAATTACTTAGCAGCAATTCTAGCTTAAAAAAGATGTGAGGGAAGGAGAAGTCTTGTTATTTTTTGAAACCACCAACATTGCACTTTGTTCAAATGTTGTGGCGTAATAGCAAATCATTCTGCAATTTGCTTTTGTGCATAAGCAATGTAGAAAGCAGCACTATCCTTCAAACAATTTTTTTTTTTTTACAAAAACAGTTTGGGAAAGAACACATGTGGTTAGCTGGCTTTCTGCTATATAATCTTGGTGAACTCAAATTTGATCTTTAATGCATCTCTGTCTTGAATAGCAAAATGTGAATGATAAAGTTGTTTCAGTAAAAGAATGGGAAGAGATATTACAGAATAACAGAGTTGGAAGGGACTTTGAGGATCTGCTCAAGCAGGACATCCTATACCATTTCAGACAAATAGTTGTCCAATCTCTTCTTTAAGATCTCCAGTGATGGAGCCCCCATAATTTCAGGAGGCTAGCCATTCCACTGGTTCATTGTTCTCACTGCCAGGAAATCTCATCCTTAGTTCTAGGTTGCTTCTCTCCTTGATTAGTTTCTATCCATTACTTCATGTCCTGCCTTTGGGTGCTTTGGAGAATAGGTTGACACCCCTCTTCCTTATGGCAACCCCTCAAATATTGGAATTAAAACATTGGGAAGGATTTTTTTTTTAATAATTTGAAAAGGCAAACTTAAATAACAGGAACCCCAAACACATATTTCCGTGTCAATGTGGCTTGATGGTACATAGTAGATTATTCCAATTGAATTTTGTCAAAATACATCATTCATGTTTACTATAGACAATTTTCTGCTCAGTTTGCTTTCTCCTGTTAAGACCCATTCTTTTTTCTTCAAGCGTCAGCCATCTTTATTTTGTGAACCAGCACATTTTAGAGCTGAATCTTTCTCACCCAAAGCAGCAATTGACGTCATGATTGCCAATCATTAATTCATCAGATTGCAAGCACATTGTGCAATTTATCTACCCGAGTGGCTAACTTGCCAGAGCCATTAATCAAATCTATTGCTTCCACATAAGAGGATCACAGCCTTATTTAAAAGCAATGAGGCCATTTAATGAAAAAGCCGTGGGGGGAAAAAAGGGAGCAAGTTACCGAAACTGTTCATAATGGATTGCAGAAGAACCATTCTTTGAACAGATTTCCCACACCAAGCCCATTCTCCTAGGGTTGATGCTTCTGGTCCATAGAAAATGGTACAGCAAACTCTGCTCTCCACAGGTTTGTATAGGAGATTCTCTCATGAGCCATGGTGGCACAGTGGTAAGAGTGCAGTACTGCAGGCTACTTCTGCTGACTGCCAGCTGCTGGCAATTTGGCAGTTCAAATCTCACCAGGCTCAAGGTTGATTCAGCCTTCTATCCTTCCAAGATGGGTAAAATGAGGACTCAGATTGTTGGGGCAATGTGCTCACTCTGTAAACCGCTTAGAGAGAGTTATCAAGCACTGTAAAGCAGTATATAGTATATAAGTCTAAGTGCTATTGCTATTGCTATTGCTATTCTACACATTCTTTCCAAAATGCAACCAACTTTAGGCAAGAATATGGGTTGGTCTATGACCCATAGGCCTATGCTGAGAAATATCTCTGTGTGTATAGCTTTCAGTTTTATCCATGTTACATATCTTCATTGTGTAAAAACACTACCACCTGCAGCAGATCCTTAGCCCTGTGAAATGTTGGTCTGTTTTTCACAGTGGTTCAGGGTTTTCAGCTAATCTTCAAAATATGAGAGGAAACATTATGTTAAGCTATATTGGCAAAGTCATATACTTTCGGTACAGTGTGTGCCAATTCCAGGGGCCTCTTTGGTTAACTGACAGGTTTTGGGAAATGCAGAAGCCGCAGAAGACCAACTGGAGCACATAACCTAAGTAGCATTCCATACCTTCTTGCCTCTGATGCTGTTTCTAAAAATGCCTGATTGATCCTTTTTTCTTCTCACTATCTATCCCTGCAGGGAATGCTGGGTTGTCTGACTGGTTCCTGTAAGGAGTAGTCCATATCAGGGGTCTCCAACCATGGCAACTTTAAGACTTTTGGACTTCAGCTTTGCTGGCTGAGGAACTCTTGGAGTTGAAGTCCACAAGTCTTAAAATTGCCAAGGTTGGAGACCCCCCTGGTCTATATCATCATTTTGGGGATTTTTTCCCCTTCTTACTAATCCTTAGTGTTCTTCCTTTGTTTCACACTTGAATGCCATCACACCATCTTCTCAGAATTATTTCCTGTAACATTAAAGCAGCCCCCCTTTTCTCCCCTCTTTCTTTCTTATACAAGCAGTCCTCAACTTATGATCACAATTGAGCCCAAGGTTTTGGTTGCCAAGTTGCTAAGCGAGACAGTTAGGGGAATTTTGCCCCATTTTGCGACCTTTTTTTACGACAATTGTTAGTGAATCACCATAGTAAAGTTAATAACGCAGTTGTTAAGTCCATTTGGCTTCCCCATTGACTTCGCTTGTCAGAAGGTCGCACAAGGTGATCACATGACCCCTAGACACTGCAACTGTCATAAATATGAGTCAGCATCCAAATTTTGATCACATGACTATGGGCATGCTGCAATGGTTGTAAGTGTGAAAAACAGTCATAACCAGAGGTGGTATTCAGCAAGTTCTGACCAGTTCTGGAGAACCAGTAGCGGAAATTTTGAGTAGTTCGGAGAACCGGTGGTAACTTTCCCCCAGGAGTGGAGAGGGAATGGACATTTTACAGTATTCTTCCCCTGCCACGCCCACTAAGCCACACCACACCCACCAAGCCACGGCCACAGAACCGGTAGTAAAAAGTTTTGAATCCCACCACTGTTTAATTCCCAGAATTCAGCAAATCTCAGCTGAAGGCTATGGAAGAATTCTGGGAGTTGAAGTCCACCTATCTGAAAGCTGCCAAGGTTGAGGAACGTTGGGGTAGAGCAGTGATGGGTAATCTTTTTGGCACCGAGTGCCCAAAGCGTGCGTGCGTGTGCACACCCCCAAAATGCAATGCCCCCACGCATTCACCCCACCCTGGACATGCGCTCCACCCCCATGCATGCACGTGCATCCCCCATGCATGCACCCCACCCTCCGCGCATGTACAACAGAGACCCGAAGACCAGCTGTCTGGTGGGAGGTACGCGCACATGCGCGGTGGAGCTGATCTGGGGTGATGGCTCGGGTGCCCACAGAGAGGGCTCTGCGTGCCACCGGTAGCACATGTGCCATACGTTCGCCATCACGGGGATAGTGGCATACATTGGCAAGGGAACCAGGTTAGTTATCTTGGTCCAAGAATGGCTAGATTAATTCTGCTGATTTATATCTATACTTACCATTGTCCCTGGATTGATTAAAAAAATAATAATTCTCTTTCCCCTGCTGAGAGAGACACCAGAGATTGAATCGGGGATCTCTTTGTACAAAAGAGATGCTATTAGGCAGAAATACAAATTTACAAACTGTCGTTGGAGCGGCTGATTAGATGCAATATGTATTACAGGACAGGATGAATTTGGGTTGCTGCAGGGAGGAAAAAGAAAAGCCTCTATTTTTTCTTAGGGTGTAATTATGTGTATTTTGTGGCTTCCTGTAATTTGACGGAACACACAGCAGTGTGTGTTACCTTTAAAAAGAAAAAAAAGTTTCAAGCATCATGTGAGAGTGGAAGAAGGCAGATCTGGGAGTGACATAACACATCCAGTTTTGGCACTCCTCCAGTTCCCATACCCTTTAGCTGAGATTTGTGGAAATGTCTTATTAAATGTAGCTGAAACTGAGTAACTCTCAGCCCTCACTGCAGTTCTCTCCTTGGGATTTTGCTAGTAAAATTGAGAACTATTTTAGCTTGGTAGAAATGAAATGTTCTCGGTCTTGTAAAGTTCAGCCTGTTTCCCAAGAGTTCGTAAAAGTTTCTGTTTATGATTTTGGTGATCAAGCTGAGTCTGAAAGGAAGACTGCTATTTGCTTGGAATTGTTTAGTAATAACCAATAATCATTATTTGGCTTCTTGGCTTCTTCCGTGAGCAGATTCAGCAGAAAGAACTAAGAATATAATGCAGAGACAGATTAAAGTGTCTCTGCACTTAAGAATTTCATGTTGGGAAAAACACTGCTTCTTTAGAAAGATTTCACCCAGCTGTTTTACAATTCCTGCTAATATTTTTTAAAGTGATAAAATCTGTAAATATTTCTCCATATAGTCTGGAGTCATCATTTTCAGAGCACAAATTAATCATATAAGTGGTTGCATAATTCTGAATGCCAACATTGGTGATATCAGATCCACACTGCAGTTGAATAATCCAAAATAAAGTGAGCCAAATACTGACTTGCTGAGGCATTATGTTCCCCTTATCAGTTTTGTGTGACTTTCCCAGTTGCACTTAATTTTTTAAAGGCACAGAACTTCACATTTTTACATATGTTTGATCTTAAAGCAATGCATCTTTGAGTTTATGCTTTACGTTATTTCCCAGTGGGCTAGACAAACTCCAATTAAATATGTACAGTACACAAGAATTGAAGATTGCTGATAAGTAAAAACTTATAGAATAAAACTGAGAAGCAGTTACAAAACTATTAAGGGTTACTTGAGGGACCACCTCTTCCCAATTATATATACTGTCCCATCAAGTC
>JAOYMU010000010.1:4110352-4121408 GCA_025802295.1 Psammodynastes pulverulentus
TGACTAGGGAATTCTGGGAGTTGAAGTCCACATGTCTTAAAATGACTAAGGTTGGGAAACACTGATCTAGACTGTTTTTTCATCCACTTAACCCTTTGTTCTTTCTTATTTCATTTGAAAATAACATGGTAAAGGAAGACAGTTTCACTTTAAAGTATGTTTCCAAAATGTTCTGTATTTCTTTTTTTGCTACAGTGAAATACTTCCTTTTTTGGACTCTTGACTAGATTAATCGTTTTGCTCTAAACTGTTGACTGGTTAATTATTTTGTTAGGTTCTTTTCAATATTGCTTTTCAGAATGTATTAAGCCACCTTGATAGCAATGAACAGACAAGTAAGAAGTTAATGTTTTGTGCAAAAATTGCTGTATGTCCTGTAAACTGATTTAGCTTCATTGGATGTAATCCCTTGTAAGATACATATGCTCTCTGAATGCCTGCTGAAGTATGCATTGTAGGAAGAGAATCTATGGTGGCAAGAAATCATGGGACTGGTAGCACCTTTTCCAACTAAGCAAAAATTAAAGGCATGCCTGACTTCATCAGATGCTGTAATATGCCTAACCTTTGCATTCCTCTTTCTATTTTTCATTGATTGAGTCAGATGAATCATCTGAAACAGTATATTTTCACAATGGGATAAGAGCACATAGGTAATGTTTTGATGACATCGCCTTTCTCCAAATGTTTTTTTTATATAGGTATTTTGCCTGTCTTCGGAACTCTAAAGCATAAGCATGCTATTATTCCATTAATGTTTTTCAGACTTGTTTTATATTTGGAAAAATATTCCTTGGGCTATGAGAAGTCTAGCTGCTAAGTCAATTTGGAGCTATAGAAAATACATAAATTACACTTTCCACGCTGAAGAAACCTGAAATACAATTGCATCGATGCATATCTCTTATATATTCTCTTATCTTGAATCCATCTTAATTGTGTAGGTTACTGAAGAAGTTCGGGCCACTGTTGAGACCCGCTTGAAAGAGTCCGCAGAGTATCATTCCCAGCTAGAGAAGAAACTAATGGAAGCTGAGAAAGAAAAACAGGAGCTTCAAGATGAAAAACGTAAAGCCATAGAAAACATGGAACAGCAGGTATAACTAGCATGATTCTTTTCTGCATCAGACTTTCTTGTTATTGTACATAACCGGAAAAGAGAAGTGGCATAGGGACAACATATAAGAAGCTCTCTAGTGTGCCTCTTTTGGATTATCTTTTTTTTTTCTTGTTGAAACATTTTGGAACACCTCTGGCTTTCAAAGTTTGACACATAGCTCAAAGACTGGCTCCATTTTATTTTAGATGCCAGGAAGTTGCTTTGCTTTTATTTGTCATCCTGTAAATCCTGTGTTATGTTCTTCTGCGGAATTGCTGAAGAACTGAAAATCAAGCACATTGTTGCTCGTTTTAGCACAATTAAGATAAAACTTGAACTCATTTTCTAATTTTTAACAATTTCAAAGGTTTATCCAAAACATTTTCTTTAGAAAGCATGTTGCAAGATGACACTGATTCTTTTCATTGATGGAAAACTCTAATCCAGGAAAGTTTTCTGTTAGAAGAGTGAGAGAAGTGAATTTTGTTTTACTGTTTAGTGCAATTTCAGCTGGGAGATTTTGGAAGTTATGGAAATTTAGAGTGAAGAAAAAGACTTAATGTAGAATTGTTTCCTGTACTGTTCCACTGATGGAAACATCCATCAGCTTCACTTGAATGCCGTTATTTGTATATAAATACATTGGCAATTGGAATCAAAATTCCTGAATATAGGGATTGTAGACATGGAATTGCGGAGTTAAAATATGGAATCCATACATTTGCATCATCTGATATAATTCCTATTATGTACTCTTTCTGAAATGTTCTCTGTCCATCTTTATCTGTTTCTCTTGCCAGAATGAGTATCATTGGGGTCAAAGACCTTGCATCTGGCTGTTTGAGTATGTCTGACATTGTATATAGCTGGTTATGGGTTAAGTAGCTTAGTAAAAGAACATCCTAATTTTTTTTTTAAAGCTAGTCACTGTTTCTTTCTTTTGCTTTCTAGATTTTCTATAGTTAGAACATATATAATTTCAATTTACTCATTAAAATTTGTGGTAGCAGAGAAAGACTGCACAAAAAGATTTAGAAATCCAGATACTTTGTTATCTGCAATTTGTATTCTACCGTTTAGCTTATAGAAGAATAGAAAGATTCAGTCAATGGTGGCTTTCAGTCACTCTGTGTTCAAAGGTCTAAGGATTTATAGGAAAGCTTGTATTTCTATGTCTGCTGAGAATATCTAATATCGGATTTCATTTTCCATCTCTCTTCTTTTCCTGGAGTTTGATCTTTCACAGATCAGAAATCTGGTATGAGATAGGCCAAATTGAAATATCCCAAAGAATAGTAAATGGTTGGCATAGGTTGCCTGACCCTGTCTCATCCCAAAGCTAGATATGTATGAGTTGAATTCCCTCCATCTGCAAGCTGCACAAAATCATTTAAGACCCACCCCCCCAAAAAAAGATGTGAGAAAGATAAATGTCTCTTGATTCACTTCTATCCTGACAGTTTTCAGGCAGGCAGTATCTTAAATTCCTCTATAACAGCATTAAAAATATTTATTTGGGAATATCTGGAAGTAGAAATGTATTATGGATATTTATTTGGTAAGGAGTTTCATTATCTAAAGTACTTGACCTTAAGTTAGGCAAGTCCAGGACATTTTTAATCATTGTTATTTTAAAATGTAGGTCTATACTATTTTTTAGATAAGCATTTTATAATAGATAAAAATACAAATTTGATCCTTGATGCTTTGTTTGTAGCTTTCTGAGTTAAAGAAAAATCTCTCCAATATGAAGTCTGAACTTCAGGAAGCTCTCCAGAGAGCAAACACGGCACTCAGCAATGAACAACAAGCTAAACGGGACTGCCAAGAGCAAGTATGGTTCTCAAATGTTTGGCTGACCTTTGCAGTTGAATTAAATATTGATTAAATTGTATAGATCAATTAGAGTCGCTGTCGCATGTCAGTAATAAATGTACACCAATTATGAAGAAGGGATTCTAACACTAATTTTTCCGTCTCGCAGAAGATGCTTCAAAATTAAATGCTCTGGTATTGTTGCTGTTCCATGCTTTGGTTTTTTTTTTCCCTTGGGAGTCTGAAAGAGATTTAATACATCAGCTTTTATTTCCACCCACAGATTCTTAATAAATCAACAGGGGGCTTTTTGGCCACCCATTATGTTTTCATACACATAAGTCAACAGTGAAATAATATGCATGCATAGAACATTGGACTGCAACTTGTACATTAAGTTTTTGGGAGTGTCCACCTATATATTATTTCTGCTTTGGTATCACTTGTTCTCTGCATCCTTTTCTTGAATAATATTGAACCTCATTATTTTCTTCTAAGGTAACATATCAAAACATTTTCACATTCATGGTGAACTTATAACTCATGGTAATTTTTCTGCCTAGATATATTTGTATTTCACTTAGTTAGCAAGTATTTTTTACTCTTACTAAGCGAAGCAACCATAAGGAAACTAAATCAATGAATTTGAATTCGTTACAAACTCTGAAGCAATGATAATTCTGGCCTCTTCTAGGCAAAGATAGCTGCTGAAGCGCAAAGTAAATATGAACGGGAGCTGATGCTTCATTCTTCTGACGTTGAAGCTTTACAAGCTGTCAAGGAGCAAGTTGCAAAGAATTCCACAATAAAGCAGCAATTAGAGGAAGCAGCCCAAAAAGCAGAATCCACATTGCGAGAGAGCAGAGCTTCATGGGAAGAGCGAGAAAGAGCATTAAAGGTGAAGGGTGGTGTGTTTTTTTTCTTCCTGATTTTAGCAATCTATGGCAGGTTTTATGACTATGCCTAGTCTTCGAATTCAAGTTTATTTGTTTAAGCTTCTGGAATGATCAGTTTTGGTCTTCTCTCCTAGGATGAAGCTTCTAAGCTTGCATCTCGCTGTGAAGACTTAGAGAAACAAAGCCAACTGTTGCACGAACAGCTGGAAACTCTGAGCAACAAGATGATGGCTTCAATGAAGGAAGGCGGGTCAGGAGCCCTGAACGTGTCTCTCAGCGAAGAAGGAAAATCGCAAGAGCAAATGGTAGAAATTATCAGGTATTGTTGAGTCCAGTGTTTTGATCTAATACAGTTTTGATTAATGCTTGCAGGGTACCACATGCGTACCATACCCACAGTTTGCAGCTCACTTTGCACCCAATGTGTGGGAGGTTGAACGTGAACGTATCTTCGAACCAGCGCAACTGTTAGAAGACCCATGCTATTGAAGAAATAGGAGCACCATGATTGTCTGCACCTTTTTTATCTTGAATTTCTACCCTATACGTTTTCTACCCTATTTAACTACTATGTGATCACAGGGGATTGTGATTGAGAGTTGAATCTAAATGCCCACTCCAAATATAGTTTATATCTTATTTGAGGTTTGACTGTCTCTTGTCCATATACCCACTGATGCAAGTCGCCCAGGACTGGGAGCACAATTCAGTCGTACCTTTTTCATTCCAAAATAATGATGTCATATTCAGATCTATCTAAATGTTTAGATTTGTGGATCAAAGAAAATAGCCCATCAAGACTATTTTGGATATTTTTTTTTCCTATGACAGGTTTATTCGCAGAGAAAAGGAGATTGCAGAAACTCGATTTGAGGTTGCACAAGTAGAGAGCTTACGCTACCGCCAGCAGGTGGAACATTTAGAAAGAGAGCTGCATGAGCTGCAGCAAAGTCTGAATGCAGAGAGGGAGAAAGTACAAGTATGTATCCACACATTCCTTCTTATCTTTTTTTTTTAAATGATAATTCTGAGCCAACCAACAAGTATTACAACATATTGTGAACACACATATTTTGAAGAAATATCGCTTTAATAATATCTAGGCAATACCACTGACTTGTTTTCAGAAATGCTACTTTTGATACATAAAAGAATGCCAGATATGCGAACATGAAAAATGAAATTAATGGTTCTCTGAAAAAATCATGAGATTTCTAAGAAAGTGTATAATTGAGGCCAAGTTCTCTTGGAAGATGGTTTGTTGTATGTGTAGGATAATTATTAAATTCTAAATTATATTTCATGTATGACCTCAGTTTGCGAGTTCATACATATTTTACATATAGTATAGTATAAATATTTTGTGGCATTTATAAGTAATCATTTCTTGAGGTAAAAACAGTGAAAATGGAAAGCAAATTAGGAATTTGCGCATATATTTGGATTTGAATAATGCATTGTATTGTAGGTGACTGCAAAAACAATTGCTCAACATGAAGAATTAATGAAGAAGACAGAGACCATGAATGTTTTGATAGAAACGAATAAGATATTAAGAGAGGAGAAAGAAAAATTGGAACAAGAACTTCAGCAAATGCAAGCAAAAGTTAGTATGAATTTTAAATTTGTCCTTGAAACCTCTAAAACAAATTCTCTAAAGCAGTCATTTGCATATACAGTTCTAAATCTGGTTTTCATTCAATGCAGAACTCTAAAAGAATATTACACTATTGGTACTTATTTTAAAAAAATTGTTTCGTTTTCCTAAATTTTGCAGAATGAACAAGGTCTGATTATTGACTTGTGGAAAGTTGGAAAATATAAAAACTCCTTAAAAATGTATATCTTATCTACGGTTATAACTGTATATTACCATCAAGTGAGTGAAAGATATAAAGCAACAAGCTATTTATTTCCTCAAACAAAAAGAAATGTTGTATTTTGACTGTATGGGGAAACAATGCTCCGAGTAATTCTCCCCAGTGATGATTTCAGGTGCGTAAGCTGGAAGCTGATATCTTGCCTCTGCAAGAATCCAATGCTGAGCTCAGTGAGAAAAGTGGGATGCTTCAAGCAGAGAAAAAGCTGCTGGAAGAGGATGTCAAACGATGGAAAGCCCGGACTCAAGTGAGCTTTTAGATTCTAGAGCATGTGTGATGTTTCTATAGAATTAAAAACAGTTGCTTTCTTACAGTGGTTGAAAACATAGGAAGAATGAGAGAACAAAGTAAAAAAAAAAGATTAATAGTTACTGTTAAGGATTGTGAGTCTATATCTGTGATACACAAATGCTATATAGAAAAGAATGAAATTAAGAAAGCAATTAAGGTATGAAGAAGCTTGAAGAATGAGATCGATAATGAAATGTGAGAAGTTTGATGGGTGAAGATTATTTGAGAAAATAAAAATACCCATGGGTACAATTCCCCTAAAACTAAAGTTATTAAGAATTGTTAGTCTTTTAAGATTTCATAAGACTTTTTATTCTAAGGTATCAATTATAAGTGGTGAGGAAGTAGTTCTGTGGGTGTGTGTTTATGATATGAATGGTGTCCTTTTCTCCAGCATCTTTGCAGCCTTTGTCCAAGCAGTGGTATCTTTTATTGATGACGGCCTATTTTTAAAATGTAAATGTTGTATAATGCATTAGCTCTTCTGTTACAAAGGGTTTGTTATAAATAATAAATAATATGACAATAAATCTCCCTGGGGAAAGCATTAATCCATTTTAATTCTGTGAGCAAAAAAGTATTCATATCTTATACAAAATGTATATCAATTGTGAGGTTAAATAGCAACAGTAATAGCACTTAGGTGTTACAGCCCTCTCTAAGCGGTTTATAGAGTCAGCATATTGCCCCCAACAATTTGGGTCCACATTTTACCCACCTCGGAAGGATGGAAAGCTGAATAAACCTTCTTACGTATCAAATTTGTACCCAGAATATATTTATGGCTTTGGTTCATAATATCTAGAACAGGGTTCCCCCCATCCCTGGTCTGTGGACTGGCACCGGTCCACGGCATGCCAGCAACTGGTCTGAGCAAACAAGCGAAGCTCCATCCGCAGGATGCAGGCAGCACACGAAACCATGCCCCCTCCGGTCCGCAGAAAAATCTCTCCCTATGGAACCGGTTGGGGCTGCTGATCTAGAAGAAACCCTTTGGATGTGGTCATTTGGATCCACATCAGTCTTGGTTTCACTTTTACGTTCTTTCACTTTCTGAAATGCACAAAAGTACTAAACTAAAACTATCTGCCTTAAGTTTAAGATTGTTTAATGTTCTCTTCCAGCATTTACTGAGCCAACAAAAAGATGCAGATGTTGAAGAATATCGGAAGCTTCTTTCAGAGAAGGAGGTGAACAACAAACGCATTCAGCAGCTAAGTGAAGAAATAGGCAGACTTAAAGCAGAAATTGCAAGGTGATTTTTAAAAAATGTCTTATGAGCTGAAAAAACCACTCTGAAATCTTTTCTGAAAACTAATATAACTAGTATTCCTTTATATGAGCTCAAAACATGTTCACAGAACATTTTAATCCATATATGTTTGTTCAACTTTTACTTGCAGGGAATTAGATGTCCTTATTCCACTTGCCTAAGTGATACCCTTGTATTGCATTTTCTTTTCTGAAATGCACTGCATCTTGATTTCTGGATATTCCATATTTGATCGTTTCCTCCTTCCTGCAATGTGGATAAAACTGAACAATAGTAGTAGAACAAATGCTTTACATCCTCATTTCACTTCCCTGCATCTCCAATTAAATTATCTCAATTGACAGGATGAGGAAAATCTTTGCCCAGCTCCCTAGATGAGGTATACGGAGACTTGGATCTAGAGGTTTCTTGACAGAGTAGAATAGCATTTGCATTGAAAACTGTCACTGTATTCTTCACACTTTTCCTGATCCACTACCTCATCACTCACTTTTCAGAAGTAAGGTTTGGAGTTAGGAGAAGAGGGCCCAGAAAAGGCCTTTGCTGTCTGAGCAAACTCACAAATTTCCTAAACTCTGACCAAAACAGTTTGCTCCTTTGGTTGGCATTTTATCTATTCGTTGAGTTCTTCTCAAGGCCCTGGGGTAGGCAGTTGTTGTTTGCTGATGTTAAAAGTAACCTCACAGGATGTAAGCTGCTCCAAGTAAAGCTACCTTTTGCAAAATTGACTGGTGACAATTTTGTAAAGCCAATGGTGTTCAAGTGGTGCTCCAGATGTTTTAAGGATTGCACCTTGTTTGCTTTATTTTACCATCATCGTTCTAATTCTATTTACAGGTCTTTACATTTTGTGATTTTCTCCAATTATTTCTTGTCTGCTATCTCTTAAGTACTGCCACGTCTATTTTTTGTCTTTCTTACGACAAAAGTTTGGGGTGCTGTGTGGCAGGTGCTTCCCTGTTTGAATTCTAAAGTCCCAAAACACTAGCTTATTTACTTTATATTATTTTGTATATTTTGTGGTTCCACCAGTTTTTGCTTGCAGACAAATGATATTTCTTGTATATACTAGCTTTTTATCTGCCTGACATGTTATCTGAAAGTTTAACATTTAAAAAAAACTTTTTAAGTGGATCTTTGAAACCAAATACTCATTTAAATTTAAAAAGTACACCAGTTGTATATTGTATTCATTTGTATTTAATTCTTTTTCAATTAATTTTAAGAACAAATGCATCACTGACAACAAATCAGAATCTGGTCCAGAGCCTCCGGGAAGATCTAACAAAAACCAAAACAGAAAAAGAAACCCTGCAAAAGGACCTAGAAATGAAAGTAGTAGACATCCAAGAGAAAGTCAAGACAATAACTCAAGTCAAGAAAATTGGACGTCGCTACAAGACTCAGTATGAAGAGCTGAAAGCACAGCATGATAAGGTAAGACTTTTGCCATTCATGGTTTGTGAAAGTTGACCAGCATAACTTAGAAGCACCTGATAGTTTCAAGTTTATGTAGTCTGATGAGTACCAGTGGTCATACTTCTGTCTAGTCTTCATGCTTCCTATTAATGCCAATGTAGTTAAACTAAATGTTTAACTCTACATACTAAATCTGAAATTACCCTAGGACGGAGAATCTGTATACTTAAGATGGGTTCAACAACACTGAACATGGATGATACCTTTTTGATTTTCCTCAGTATCCTTTCTGTGATACTTAAGAGAAGCCACTTCTTTTGCATTAGGCGTGTGTTTCTTCTTTCCCATCTTTTTTCTGTAACAGTGATCTGATTGTGCTGGCAACCTTAGGCCACAGCTTCACAAAATTTCCTTTTCCTCAACTCACAAACGCTTACCCATTTTCTGAAATAAGCAGTCTATGTGGAGGGCCTGAAATGCTCAATCATCTTCTATAATGGCTAAATGGGCTTCATGCAGCCACCCCCCTCTCTTTTAAGCAGGTGCTGTAATTTTGTTGAAAACTCAGTATGTTTTTTTTCCTCAGAAAACAAGAGAAGTAAAATATATGTATGTAGGCTTATTTTTATGTGTATGTGCATCTGTTCATTTGTCTATCTCCCACATCCCAAATACTAGGGGAAGAATTATGTATGTAGCTATTTGATTATTAAATTTATATGCCCCCATCTTACTATCCAAAGCAGCTAAAAATATTAGCCTCCAGCTGCAAAACAAAATAAAAACTTCCAATGCAATTGAAGCTTTCTTATTATTCTGCATAGGCCTGCAATGTTGAATTTAATCTCCACAGCTTTAGTGCAGAAGACAGGCCAGTGTGTAGGAGTTCTGTACGATGTGCTGTTGTAGAAGTTAGTAGCATGTTGTTGTACAAACGTCATTATTATCGTAATGGTCTGAAATTGCAGATGGTGGCTGAGACTTCCACACAGGCTTTTGCGGAGCAGACAGAACAGCATATTTCAGACAAAGAACATCAGGAGATGAAGGAGGCTCTAAACCAAGCGGAGGTCAAAATAAAAGCTTTGGAAGGACAGATTGAAATTCTACAGAAGGTAAGAGAACTTTCAAGAGGAGTATCTGTGTGGCTCTGAGGCACTCACTAGCAAAACAGAAGTGGACTATTGTTACTCGAAAACTGAGTCACATTTAAGCCTCTAAAGCTTAAGACTCCACAAATAGTGGTTCTTCGAATAAAATAGGAATTTCCATCTGGGCACCTGAAGTCCTTTAAGGAAATTATATGGTAGATAAAGGCTTTATATAATCCATTCATAGATCTCATACCATAAGAAAAAAAAAAATAGAAGCCTGATCAAATAGCAAGCTATAGGATGCTTTAAGGTTCTTATATCTATGTGAAGAATTCCTAGCATTATATCAATCCATCAGCTATGGAAATTTGCAGGGGCCTAATGTTTCTATGCCTGGGTTTTCATAGACTCTAGGAGAGAAGGATACTGAAGTAAAGAACCTTCAGGAGCAAGTATCCCAGCTGCAATCAGAGCTTTCCCGCCTTCGTCAAGATCTACAGGAAAAAACAACACAGGAAGAACAACTCAGACAACAAGTTGCTGAAAAAGAGGAGAAAACTAAAAAGACACTGCTGGCTGCCAAGCAGAGGATTGCACAGCTGGCAGGTGAGTTTTGCTTTAAGGGTTTTAAATTCTAGAAGAAATGCCATTTTAAATAAGTGTAGAAGATTCACTATCTGATTTTGATTTAAATTAACTGTTGGGAATTACTGTTGGCTTTTCAAGTGATTGTTGAACGGAAGTAATATATGGGCTAACACAAAAGAAGAGTCTTTGTCGGATCATTCCTAATGCTAGAATTAATCACAGTTGCTATTCTCTTGGAAGAGGTTTAATAAGAACAGAAAAGGGAGGAGAACTAGAGAAAGGAGAGATTTTTGATAGTTTTATTTTTAGCTATTTTTTTATGGATTGTTATGAGCCATCTGGAATCATTATGTGAAGCCATATAAGTCCTATAAATAAATAAATTGTCACATCGGTGGAGCCAGTACTATAAGATTAGCTCTCTCTTCTGTTGATAAGACGAGGCCAAGAACCTTCCTTTTCCCCTTGGTTGGAAATGCATGCTCAGTTCATGCTCATGCTTAGTTTGCTCAGAGGAGAGAAGCAGACATGGCCATCTTTAGAATCTGGACTCAATCCTTACGAAAAAGGAGGAAAGAAGAAAATTTCTGTAAGAGGAAACAGAATTCTTAGACGCTAGTGCTGGACCACTACAAAGGAGGAGGCATCCTCCTCCTTTTTGCCTTGTAAGAGAAGGTCTTTCCAACTCCGAGGCACCGGGG
>JAOYMU010000010.1:4152559-4163755 GCA_025802295.1 Psammodynastes pulverulentus
TGTTATTCTATTCTATTCTATTCTATTCTATTCTATTCTATTCTATTCTATTCTATTCTATTCTATTCTATTCAATACTTCCAATCTCCCTAAATAACACCCAAATCTTCCATCAACTGTTATTCCTACACGCAATTCCTCACTCATACATACATCTCAGTACCTTTTAGAAACATAGTTATAATGATGTTCAGAGTTATTACACATTTTACTATCATACAGGGCTCTAAAACAGGGATGTAGATAATAAGAAAAGTAAATATACCTTTGTACAATAGAGGTGCAGCAATCTTTTCTGGTTGAACTGTAGTTTTGTTGATAATCACCTGTGGAGATATACATTGTGGAAATGGTAGCATCTCTTGGACTGGAGTAAGAGATGACATGCCTTTGTGTTGTAGGTATAACAATAGTGGACCAAGTAGAGGAATATGATGTAATTTTGTTAGTTGAAGAAGATAGGGTACTGGAAGTTGTACTCACTTGTGTTACTGTATTCTTGTTAGTTGGGTTTTCCTTTGTGGTTCCTTTATCTGAAACAAGATTAATTTTTTTATTAGTTATTGTATCTGGATGTTCAGGTTTATTTATTTGAGGGGAGGTTGTAGTTTCAATAGTTAATGTCCGAGTAATTTTGGTAATGATATCTGCCCTTCTCTTTTTATCATTATCATTTGGGCTAGGTAAACTAAGATTTGATTCTGTTGTGATAGTTGTAGTTTTTGTGGTGTTGCTGCCTGGCCTGTCATCTCCCCAAAAATTAGCAGAATTACTCAAAGGTTTAGATTCTGTTGTGCTGAGAGTTGTCTGTGTGTCAGTTTGTGCTATTATTGTCTTGGCAACCGTTGCAATTGTTTCCAGTCCACCAATATCATCACTATTGGGAGTAGGTGACTTTCCTGATAGATCAGTCTCTTTTCTTATAACATCCATGTTTATTGTAGTTTCTTCTGGTCTGTTATTTTTAACATTAACTTCAGGAATGGATGTGTCACTTCTTTGGTCCATTGTCATTGCTTTTATGACTGCAGTCGTTCTAGTTGGGAAGATGTTTCTGTTATCAGGATTGGTTGTACCCATTGGATTAGTCTCTGCAATTGTTGCCTTTGTAATTGCGGTACCTATAACATCAGTAACCTTATTCAGCTTGTCTTGTCTGATCATGTCATCTGGATTGATTAAATCATCTGGATCAGTGTGTGTAACTGCTATTTCTGTCACTGCAGTAGTCCTGTCTAGATTGTCACCGTTATCATCTTTATCATGAGCAGTTTTGTCCTCCAGATTAGTAATAATTGTTGTGCCTGTAAAAGGCATAGTCTTATCTGGTTTGACATCTGTAATGATATCATCTGAATTGGGTGTACCATCTCGATCAATCAGTGCAAAGGTTGTAATTGTAGTAGTATTGTTAGGATTGTCACTTTTGTCAACACTATCAGGTTTGGTTGAGTAATCCAAAGTAGATGGTAAGATTGTTGTTCCCATCACTGTAGTAGTCCAGTCTGGATCAACATTTTTATCAATTCTATCAGGATTGATTGGGGCTTCTGAATTTGTTGATGTCATTGTTGTCTCTGTGACTGGAGAGGCTGATTCTGGAATGTCATTTTTACTAATTCCATCAGGATTGGTTGAGTCTTCTGAATTCATTGGTGTACTTATCTCTGCGAATGGAGTTCTTGTTTCTGCATTTTGATTTATATATATTCCATCAGGATTAGTTTTGTATTTCAGATTAGAAGGTGTAAATGTAACTTTTGTAACTGAAGTGGTTTTGTCAGTATTGTCACTTTTATAAATTTCATCACGACCAGTTGTGTAATCTGAATTTGCTGGTGTCCTTGTGGTCTTAATGGCAGGAGCATTTGTTTTGATATTTGAAATAGTGGGTGTAATTATTGATTCTGTCATGGCAAAAGGTCTTTCTGGATTGTCCCTTTTAGAACTGGACTCATCTTGACTAGACTTTGTGATTGTACTTCTGTCTGGATTGTCACTTGTATCAATTCCATCAGTACTGGTTGTATCATCTGAATTTGTTGATGTCCTTGTTGCCCCTGTGATAGGGCTGCTGGTTTCTGAATTGACACTTTTATGAATGATCTCATCTTGACTAGTCTGCATGACTATTGTTTCTGTCATTGCAGTTGTTGGGTCTGGCATATCAATTTTATCAATTGCATCAGTACTGGCTGTGTCATCTGAATTTGTTGAAGTCGTTGTTGCCTCTGTGATAGGAGTACTTAATTCTGGATTGTCTCTTTTATGACTTGTCTCATCTAGAGCAGTCTGTGCAGTTGCTATATCAGTTGCAGCAGAAGTTCTGTCTGGATTATGACTTTTATGAATGGCATCGGGACCAGTTGTATGATATAAATTTGTTAGAGTCTGGGTTGTCTCTGTGATAGCTATGCTTCTTTCTAGAGTGTCAGTCTTGTGACTGGTCAAATCTTGGCCAGTCTGTGTAACGGCTGTTTCTGTCACGACTGAAGTTCTCTTTAGATTGTCACTTTTATCAGTTACATCAGGATTTGTGTATTCTGAGTTTGTTGTTGAGATTGTTGTTTCTGTGACAGCTGTGCTTGTTTCTAGATTGTCAGTCTTATGACTGGTCTCATCTGGGCCAGTCTGTGTAACGGCTGTTTCTGTCACAGCTGAAGTTCTCTCTGGATTGTCACTTTTATCAGTTATATCAGGACTTGTGTATTCTGAATTTTTTGTTGACATTGTTGTTTCTGTGACAGCTGTGCTTGTTTCTAGGTTGTCAGTGTTGTGACTGGTTTCATCTTGGCCAGTCTGTGTAACTGCTGTTTCTGTCATGGCTGAAGTTCTGTCTGGATTGTCACTTTTATCAGTTACATCAGGACTTGTGTATTCTGAATTTGTTGTTGACATTGTTGTTTCTGTGACAGCTGTGCTTGTTTCTAGGTTGTCACTCTTGTGACTGGTTTCATCTTGGCCAGTCTGTGTAATGGCTGTTCCTGTCCTGGCTGAAGTTCTCTCTGGATTGTCACTTTTATCAGTTACATCAGGACTTGTGTATTCTGAGTTTGTTGTTGACATTGTTGTTTCTGTGACAGCTGTGCTTGTATCTAGATTGTCAGTCTTGTGACTGGTCTCATCTAGGCCAGTCTGTGTAACGGCTGTTTCTATCACAGCTGAAGTTTTGGCTGGGTTGTCACTTTTATCAACTTTATCAAGAGTAGTTCTTTCATTTGGAGTAATTGGTGTAATTGTTTCTTCAGTCACTGCAGAAGTTCTATCTAGATTATCACTTTTATCAATTCCAATTGGATCAGTTGTGTAATCTGAATTTGTTGGTTTCCTTTTTGTTTCTGTGACTGGGATATTTCTTTCTAGAGTGTCATTTTTATGATTTTTCTTACTTTGACCAATCTGCCTATTTGTGGTGTCTGTTGTTGTAGTAGTTCTCTCTAGATTGTCTCTTTTATCATGTTCATTAGAAGTTGTTGGTGTTATGTCTGCTCTTCTGCTTGTATGTTTAATATCTGTTGTTACAGTCTCCTTTCTTGCAGTAGTTATATCTTTTGTATTAGTTTCATCCATTGCTGTGCTTGTTTTCATTGTTGCTGTAACTTTGTCATATATATTAAGTTCATTCTTATCATCTCTTGACATTGTTCCAGTAGTAGTATCTCTGTTAGACAACATTATTATTGCTTTAAGTGTGGAAGGCGTGGGGTCTGAAGAAATAGCATTTTCATGTTTTTTCATAGTTACCATAGTTTTAGTAGGCAATGATATCCTACTGGTTGTAGAAGCAGCACTAGATTGCAAACCTAATGGTTTTGTGGTAGTAATTTTGAAGAATGGAATAACATGCTCAGAATGGGGATTTGGGAAATAGCTAACATGGTCACCCAGAGTTGTTGTAATACCTTTATTTCCTTGGGTTGTAAGCTCTGTAGTAGTCTGCTTTGTAGAAGTAGATGGCAGCTTCACAGTAGTTGTGGTAGAAGATGGTTTTGTGGTACCTGTGGTGAATGGCTTGTTTGTGGTGGTGGTGGTAGTTGTGGGTGGCAGTTTTGTTGTTGCCGTGATTGGTGGCAGCTTTGTGGTGGTACTTGTGGTGGATGGAAGCTTTGTGGTGGTGGTGGTAGTAGATGGAAGTTTGGTGCTGGTGCTGGTGGATGGCAACTTTGTCGTGGTGGGTAATGACTTTATAGCAGCAGTAGTGGATGTTAGCTTTGTTGTGGTTGTGGCTGTGGTTGTGGTGGAAGCCATTTTTTCCATAGTTGTAGCAGATGGCTGACTTGTGCTTGTGGTGGATGGCATCTTTGTCGTGGCTGTGGTGGATGGCATCTTTGTTGTGGCTGTGGTGGATGGCATCTTTGTTGTGGCTGTGGTAGATGGCATCTTTGTTGCAGCTGTGGTGGATGGCATCTTTGTTGTGGTTATGGTTGTGGTGGATGGCATCTTTGTTGTGGCTGTGGTAGATGGCATCTTTGTTGTGGTTATGGTTGTGGTGGATGGCATCTTTGTTGTGGTTGTAACAGAAGGCTGCCTTGTTGTAGTGATATTTATAGTAGTTGTGGTAGCCTTTGTTGTTACTGCATTGGCTTCCCCACTACCATCATCCTCTGAAATCACTTTCACTGCTTTGGATGTTGAAGATTTTCTTCTTGATTTTGATGCTTCATGAGCTTAAGCAAAAAAAAAAAAAAAAGGGAGAGAAGAAAATTAAACATTCTATTTTTCATTCTGAAAAAAAAGTTTCCCCTGCCAATTTTTCAACACAATGCTTCAGGTCCCGTGGATTTAAAATGATGAAAGGAATCACCAGGTCTAAAAGCATTAGCAACACATTTTGCAGATTTCTATTAAAATAATGCTAGTTGCATACCAATTAACTAACCAGCAGTTTGTGATATTTAGCAAAAATAATTCTGTATTTCAGAAGGGAAAAAAAAGATTATAGAATGATTAGCTACTCATTGACACAATTTCTCTCACTGTTGTTGTTGTTAGTTGCGAAGTCGAGTCCAACCCATCAAGACCCCATGGACAACGGTCCTCCAGGCCTTCCTGTCCTCTATATGATCCAAAAAAATCTAAACTCAAAATACTTCAGAATATTATCAAAATATTTGAATGGGTTTATTTTTTTACCACACGGTTTTGCAATTATTGTAAATCAAGGAGCGGGGGGGGGACTTCATTTCTTTTTGCCTCAACCACTGGTCTCTGAAGTTAACGCTTTCCAAGGCTTCAAATGTCATAAAAGCAACACACCAGTAACAGACTAGGCAAATTTGATCCTAATATCCTAATATCAACCTTACTTCTTCCGTTTTTTTTACAATGTGATAGAAATTGTTTTAAATAAAAACACAAAAGAGAAGTAAACACTTTGTCTTCTGGCTTGTAGCTTTCCAGATTGTACTAACATGTTTTTGGGTTTGTTGACATGTACTCAATACTCCAAACAAAATCCTCAAGTTTATTTATACTTACTCTCTACTGGAAGATTAGCAGAAAGATCCAAAGATGTGGTTAAAAATAAGTGAAGATGGTGGCTGAAACAGTGGAATCAAAACTGTGTCTGTTTTTTTAAAGTGCATTGCATATGCAACACATGTAAGGCACAAACAGAACATTGCTCACATCATCATGGCCATTATACTGTTGTTGTTTTTTACTTTATCCTGAATACACCCTTAAAGATTAGGAACCATTATTTTTAAATTTTGAAATACTTTTTCAAGATAGAAACATGTGCATTACTTATATGTCTGCTCCGATGCAATCCTTATTCCTGGGTGCTTAAAAATGATCAGAAGGCATACCTCTGATTTCTTCTTCTTCTACTGCCTTATCATTATTCTTGCTTGTATCCCCAGTTTCTCCTAATGAAGCTGTTTCTCTCCGAATCGATGAGGATTTTGAAGAAGTAGAAGACTGTTCAGAATGCTCTACAGTCATCAGAAAGATAAACATTCTAGAGATTATAGTTCTTGTTCATAGATGGAGTCCCTGGGAAGGTGGCACACATAATTTGGGGCTTTAGGTTGCACATGACCCCCCCCCCCCCACCAAGTTTTGAACATGGCCCACCAAAGTTTCCAAATGAGATCCCACAACTATATTTTTAAGAAGAAAAAAACTAAAAAAAATTAAGATTGTACAGAGATCATTCAACCGTCTTAAATTTTATATTCAATGGTTTGGTTTATAGATAGTCCTCAATTTATGACCAGTCACTTTGCAATCATTTGAAGTTACAACAGACCAGGAAAAAGAGACTTATGATCCATAAAGTTCCAATGGTTGTAGCCCCTCCACAACCATGGCCACATGTACAGCCATTCTCAACATCCCACAGTCACATGAATGCATTTTACGATGCTTTTGCCAAAAACTACCACTTCCAGTTTTTGGCAAAATCACACCAATAGTGTGTAACATAAGGCCATCATGGCAAACAATCATAATTGTTAGATTCCATTATGATCATACGTGAACAACTACCTGTAGCCCATTCCTAAATTGGATTCAGATTAGTTTATCCTGATTAGCTGTAAAGCATGATTTGGGCCATGCTGAAGTACACCCAGGCTTTCTTTACCTCTCCTTCTCAATCCATAAATTTGTTCAAAGGCTTTGTGTAGAAATAGTATAACTGCTGATAAGCTTCTATTAACATCAGAAATATTAAGCTCCATTAGATATATAACATATGGACAATATTTGAAAGCAGGATGGTATGACTTTCGTATCTTTTCAGAGTAGAAACTGAAGGATCCTAAAACTTGTCCTAAAGTTGACTCTTCATAAATATATAAATTGTATATTATTTCAGATTTTGAATGTTGATATTCCAAATCAACATTTTTAGATACCTGCTGGACTATTATAATTTCCAACCCAAACAATACTTACAAACCAAAATCTCAAGATCTACATGAAAAAAAAGCCATGAAAATATAGGTATATGAGTATGTCTGCATAATTAAGATTTTCATCAGCTTTTTTCTTTCTTCTCTTCCATCTTAAAACCAACTTCCAAAACAACTGTAATGAAATACAGTGTTTTCTGTGTGTTTATATACATATAAACGCAGGGTGCATATTTGTCACACTACTGGGTGCATATTTGTCACGCTATTCACTTTTAGATTAAACAACATTATACAAAATGTAGACATGGATAAGAAATAATAAAAAAAATAAATGCATAGAAAAAGGAAAAACAAAGCAAACATGGTTGCAATTGGTTTACATTAGGATTGTTGACTATTTTCATATTTTTCTGTCACAAAATATTCTTGACTTCATCCTATCAATCACCACTGCTTTTGTTCTTTAAACTTCCTACCTCCCTCCTTTTGAGGCTCATAGCACTCTCATTCTCTAGTCTGCAGAATTAGACCTTCTGCAACAATCTTGGGCAGTGAGTGAACAAGGGAACACTTTCTGCTAAGCTCAAATGCAGTCTGGGTCCAAAAAAAAGGGACCTTCCTTGTTCTAAACTGCAGGTTGATTAGGGAGATTTACCTAACTATTGCACCCTTAAGTTCCAAAGAAATATACAAGATGGAAAAGTATTTGGCTAACAGGCCAACCATGGCAATCAAGATTACAAATTAGATTCTGTAGAAACCATTGAAAGGATGCATCATTGTGACTGAATTTTAAAAAGTGTTTATCAATTCCAACTTTTATCTTTTTCCTGAACCATGAGGTATAGACAAGGAAATTATATTTGAGTGTGTGTGTGTGTGTGTGTGTGTGTGTGTGTGTGTGTGTATATACACTGGACCTCTAAAAAACATTTATTGCTTCCACAAAAATTCAGGTAAGTTTACCTTCCATAGTTTCATGAGACACCGTCTTATGCTTCTTCTTCTTTAAAGACACTGGTTTTGGGTTAATTTTGGGTGAACGTTTGGTTGTTGATTTTGGTTTGGAGGTTGTGGCTGGTGGCTTAGTTGTGGTGGTTGTTGCTAGAGTAGTTGTTTTGGGGGTTGTTTTGGTTGTCGAAGGAGCTCTAGTGGTGGTGACAGTCACTGCTCCTGAACAGTCAAGCATAAACAGTAGATCTCAGTTGAAATTGTTTAGCTGATTTAAGTTTGTAATTATTAGCTATTTAGTGTTTTAGACAAAGGGCTTTTTAAAAGAAAGTCCATTTTTTAAAAAGTTCGTATTTCAGCTCTGACTTACCAAATTCTGCTCACCCACTACCATCTCAATAATTTTTAAATTAAAGTTTAGTAGCAGGACTATTTTAGTCTAAGAATAGAAACAGTTTAAATTTAATTGCTGTATACACAAAATAAGGTTGCTATGATCAATGACCAACTTTTAATATAACTTAAAATAATACTGTGTAATAAAAACCTACTGTAATATTTTGCAGTCCAACAAATGACATATAGGGAAAAAAATAACAGAAAAAACAAGATGTTGGACTTCTGTAGTTAATATTAGAATGGCAAACAAGTAATAGATAGGTGGCAATCAGGCTCCTGGAATTCACTCAAGGGAAGGATCAATCAGTTGGCTTGCCATACTCCACGAATGAGAAATTCCATACAGCCTAATCCACAAGGTCACAGCCTCTGAGAAACAAGCATGTTATTAGGAAACTATAATACCACTGTGGAGTTAAAATCTTGAATCCTGTTAGAGTGAAGGACCAGTGATGTCTTGAAGCAGTAATATTTTGTAAAAAAAGAACACACAGTGTACTAAACCCCCATGATTCAAGAGACAGACCTATAACTTCAATAATTCATCTTATCTCTTTGCTAGATGTTCTTGTAACAAAATCTCGAACAAGCAATTTAATTGAGGATATAAACATATGACTGGTCTATTTTTTTTCTTTTGTTCAATTGTATCTGATTCTCAGAAACTTCATGGACAACTCCCTGCACTTTTCTAGGTGAGGTTTTCTAAAATGGTTAGTGGCCCAAGGTGGGATTAGAACTCACAGTCTCTCAGTTTCTAACCTGATGCCTTAACCACTATACCAAGTTGACTCTCTCCTTGTCAACAGGAGGTGAAAAAACTCATGTTCAACCTTGTGAACATTCATAAGGTTGAATGTTCCTCCAAATTTCCTTCTCAACATAGAAAACTGATGTGTCAAGTTAATGTTCATGTAACATTTCCATGTGTAAGGGCTAGCCTGAATTGTACCATTAGGAGTAAGTCCAAAAGTAAACTTCAGTGTCTATCACAAGCTAGGTGTTGGGAAAGAATCAAAAGATTCTAAGACTTACCTGGACAAGCCTCTTTAAAGTCTGGACAGCACTTGCCAAATTTGTGACAATCTGGATCGCAGTCACAGGGTCTGCCCCGGACATATCGGTCAGCACAGTGCCCTTTACAGGAGAGTTCTACATGGGATAATGGAGGGAAAATAGCATTCTTGTCTTCAGAATTGCAATTCTATCTTCATTACATTACTACTATCAAGTTCCAATGGTGAAAATTAACATTTGTATAGAAGGATAGATTATTTTTAACAGCGGAAACATGATTGTGAATCCACACATTAGTCCCTGCAAACCCACTCATTCATTGTTGCCAAGTAGTTGTAAAAAAGCTCTAAACATTATACTAATTCATGACCTTGGAAAATAATCACTAATACGCATTATTTAGACGATACAATTACATTTTTGGGGACTCTATTTGTTTTCTGTTTTGTAATTGCAAAGCCCATATTGCAAAGAAAACTTCTTTATACTCTTAGATTTTATGATGAAAGTGGCAGATAATGATCAAATACAACATAGCATATGTCTTTCTTCCTATCTAAGTCCATTCTCCACCTTCACCCCCCTTGAATATCAAACAGTTATAAAACCTATCAGCAAGTTATTGTGATAAAGCTACTGGCTCTAAACCAAATCATTTGGAAAGTCCCCAGTTACAAAATGAATGAACGATGATAGGAAAACACCCACACGGATTCTTCCCTATGTAATGCGGTCAATAAGAAAGAGGGAGGACTGGAGAAGATGCTTGTATTAACCTAACATTAGTTCATTTGGAAGCGATAGACTGCCTAGTAATACTGGGATCCATATTATATAATAGACAATACATGAAGTTTTGAGTTGCTACAATTAAATATGTGTGAACAGGGGCTCAGATTTCACTATACAATTTTCAGAAAGTGGACAATTTCCACTATGGTGAGAATGCTGTACATGAATTATATCTTGACTACATGATATCTGCTCCTAGGTTTTGCTTCCCTGGCGATTCCTGTACAGAAGCATATACATTTCTGTATAAGTATATGTTTTATACATTATTCTTATACATTTTATATAGGAGTTATTCACAGGATATGGAATAGTTATTATTCCCAGAGGAATTATTTCTTTTGTGCTAGAAAAACCAGTGCAGAGCTTGTAAACATTCCCATTCTTAAAACATGACAAGGGATGGGCTGAATGAAACATGGTATAAAATAAATGTGATAAACATCCAATTAACAATTACATCCAATTAATCCCCAGACACAGCTACATATAACTGTTAGTTAAGTTCTATTACTCTGAGGAAAACTGTCATTATTTTTATCATTTGAGAAAGGCTACATGTGTAAAGTGACCAGATTTAAGCTTTGGTAAAGTGGGACACCATTGACGGGGGGAAGCGCGCGCATGCGCAGAAGTGTGGGGGAGTTTAGATTTTTTTATTTTTAAAAAAATCGGGACTTTTTATAAACACCGCGGGACGCAGGATAAATGGCTGAAAAGCGGGACATCTGGTCACCTTATACATGTACAGTGTTCTTGAAGATCCCACAGATAAGTCATTATTTTAGTGGAACAGAATGTTAAACAGGCCGAGTGCAGACCTACCTGCCAGGCAGACCTGTTCATAATCAGGACAGCACTCCTGATATTGTTGGCAGCTACTGTCACATTGGCAGCCAGGACTCCTCGAATACCCTTCCGCACATCTCCCTGCACAGCTTGCTACACCTAAAAGCACACAGAATTTGCCACACCAGATTGGTAGGTTAGGAGAGAATGAATGGTAAAGCATCAGGAGACAGCAAAGAATTTGTATTCCTCTAGAACAGAGGTCTCCAAACTTGGCAACTTTAAGACTTGTGGACTTCAACTCCCAGAATTCTCCACCAGCTATGCTGGAGTTGAAGTCCACAAGTCTTACAGTTGCCAAGTTTGGGGACCCGTGCTCTAGAAA
>JAOYMU010000010.1:4163855-4175032 GCA_025802295.1 Psammodynastes pulverulentus
TTATTACAGTTGAAAATTTTGGGGACCCGTGCTCTAGAAATACAAATCTTAATTCCATCTGAACACAAGCGATATGTCTTAAATTCACCTATGTCACAAACAGAAATGTTTTTCCAAGTAGTAAGGTGTTTTTTTTTAATTCTTACCAATAATTTTTCCTATGTAAATAAACACAGAAGTGAAACAGCAGAAGAACAGTGTTCTGTAAATTGCTATCCTATAAAATTGTCTTGTCCAGCCTGAATGGCCTTAAAATATACAGGGGCAACTATTTCCATAACTGAAACCAGAATAGCCTTCAACCATCAGCTCTTGTAGAATTAAACATATTCAGAATTTGCTCAGTGATATTTTTTACTTAATAAAATATGTTTACTTCTATTACCATTATTGTATTATGTTGAAGTTTTACTGTGATATTATAATATGTATTGGTCTGCTGTTTTTATATTCACTTTACCTCTCTCATAGCAAAAGTAAGTAGATTGATCTTATAATTGCAGCCCAGATATGTCCACAAGGAAGACCAAGAACAGGCAGCCACAGCATTACGTGGATCACTGGGGACAGAGTAGTAAAGCTGCATGTCATCAGCATATTTATGATATCTCATCCCATGGTCTCAGATGATCTCAACCAACAGTTTTATGTAGATGTTGAAAAAGGATTGGAGAGAGTACAGAGCCCCAAGTGGTTATGGGCTAGACCTCTCACCTCTATCAACACTGATTGGGACCAGCCTTGGAAAAAGAAGCCAAATAAGAGCAATACTTCACCACCCAGCCCTAAACTTTGCAGCTGGCCCAAACAGTGGTTGATGGTATTGAAAGCCACTGAGAGGTCAAGGAGACCAAAGATGGATATATTACCCTCATCCCTGTCTTGCGAGAGATCACTCGCAAGTATGACCAATAACATTTCTCTCTCATAATCTATGAAATCTGAATGAAAGGAGTCCAGATTAATCTGTGTTACCCAGGAGCTGCAACACAATCACTTTTTCCACAACCTTCCCTAGAAAAGGGGAGGTGGGAAACTGGATGAAAATTGTCCAGACAGATTGAACTCAATGATGATTTCTTGAGGAGGGTGTGAACAAAGGCCTCCTTAAATGGTGCCAGGAACATCATTTCCTGCAGCAATGCATTAATCACTGCCTGGGCCCACCTGCAGGTCACCATCCTGGAGGCTTTCACCAACCAAGGTTCTAATAAGCAAATAGTCATGTTGATACCCCCAAGGACCCTGTCCACTTACTCAGGTCCTACAAGTTCAAACTGCTCCCAGATAATTGAACAAGTCCATTCCCTGGGCATCTCCACTGGACCCACTCCATGCTTGGCCTCAAACTGAGATTCGGTCTGAGCCATTTTGTCCATCAGATGTTTGACAAATTACTCTGCATGGCCCTGTAAGTGATTGTCCAAGCCCTTTTCCTACAGAGGATTGGGTGACTTTGAACAGGGTCGTTGGGTGACACTGTGCAGATGCAATAAGATTGGAGAAGTAATGATGCTTTGCCACTCTTATTGCCATGAGGTAGGCCATAACTGTGGCTCTGACCCATGTCCAGTTGAATTTGTTCTTTAGCTATCCTTTGGATCTTTTCAGCACCATTGTTGTTGTATAGTTACATTGTAACTCTAACTAGAATTGAGCTTTGTCTCTGTAGTATGTATGGCAGCTTATCCACTTTGAAGTTCTGTAAAGACTGTTACTGTCAGCTGTGCCACATTCAAAACCCAAGAAAGAAATCTCTCAATTCCATTGTTTTAGAGTTAAAGTACTTTTACTAGGCTTGAAGTGAAAGCAACAAAATGAAAGCAAGATCTGAGACAATAGGTGCAAAAATTACATATTAAAAGTTATCCCAAGCTCCCTCCTCCCAGAGTTCAGGCTGGATGACCAATCATCCAGTGCATATGGTGTTATGTGAGGTTCATCTTCAGGTATTTATTCCCCCTCTGGTATGTGTAGATGGTTAACCTGGGCATAATAATAACTCTATGCAGTTGGGTAGTAAGCATGGGAGCATCCCTCACATTTGGTTCACACAGAAGACATCTCCACACTCCAGCAACTCCCCCTCCCCAAGTGCCAATTACTCCCTCCCCCATCCATTTCATGGTAGCCGACAGCAAGCAAGCAGAATTGGAGGCTGACAGTTACATAGAATTAAGGAAACTTCTCATTCCAACCTCATTTCTAATACCTCTCTTTAACATGCCATTAATATGTTTAAGAAAATAGACCATATAATAGAAAACTTTGTTCAGGATGGACGTCAAAAATTTTGAACAAAAACGAGTGCAAGAAATGCGTTAAGCTTTCATTTGAAAACAAACTTATCTTATTTTACAATAAGTGAGCCAAAACATAGAAAACCTTCAAAATTTTCTCCTTAAATTGTATAATACAATGCACAGTTATTATACGGTTTTTAAAAGTATATTAGACGAACATTTGTATGCATAAAAATGCATAACATTAAGTGCAAAAATTGAGCACATCAGGCAAAAATGCAAACAAATGTGAGAATGTCTGGAGAAATATACACAACATACATAATTTAGGGCAAAGTTTTTAAAAGAAAATCTCTCAAATGAAAATGCCAATTGGATGAAAAAAAAATGAAGCAACGAGTAATCCAGATTGGCAGATTACCAAACCTTAAAATCTATATGGTGAGTCCTTCCTAACATTTTAGGAGAAGAAAAATTAATTACTGAGGGAAAAAAATCTTTTGGGTGACATCTCTCTGAGTAACTGTATTCATTTTCCATTTTTCGTCTCAAACTATACAGGCTATAATTGCCATTCTTAAGCCATTCTAAAATGCTGTTTTACTTGACATTTTACAGTACCTTGTGAAGAAACTTGCTGCATTAAGGACAGTGAAAATAAAAGTAGGGTGATGTGGTACATATTCCATGCCATGGTGACTTTTAATGTGCACTTGTTTCCTTTAAATAATAAAATATTATTTATTATAATATGAATAATGCATTTATAATAACCAAAGTACTTCAGAATTTTACTTTTATGCACAAAGACATGTATATTTCATTAAGTGTTAAAGAACACTTTCTTTAAACTATAGTGGCATGTAAACTATGTACGTATGTATATATGTGTGCATGTATGTATCTATATCAACACACACACACACATACTATTCAGCATGTCAATATAAATTTATTATTATACCATTAATTTGACATTCTTACCAATTAAATTATATATTATATTTTTTCATATTAACTAAGCATGAACAATACATTTAACAAGATAGTCAAGATAACAAATATTAAAAGTTTGCTCAAAAAAAATACTAGACAAGTATTTTATGGACATATTTATCTTTCACTCTATGAAATAGATAATAGATAAAATGTATAATATATCAAACTCATAAATTCTGCTCCTTTTCTCCTTGAAAAAATAAATAAATAAAATGGACTAAAAGAGATTCCTTAAATTAATTGGTAGAAATATTCTAACCAAAAATACATGTGCACTCCATTTAAAAACTTTCAAGTCCAAACACTATTAAAACTTAATTTTATTTCTGGGTGTCATTTGAAGACATAGTAAATACTTGAAACCAAGGTCTAGTTACAGAAATTGGGATTATTCTACTTACCGTTCAATGGCCAATTCTGTCAGCAGTGACTTTCCAGTTCCTTATATATATTGGTAAAATTCATTGGGATGAACTAATTAGGCAACACATTAGACAAAACCAACCGTGACAGCTTATGACAGCAAATTTTCCACATCTCTTGGAAGTCATCCCAGAAGACTAGACAGCAACATCTGGAAAACACGCCCATCAAGAAAAAGACTATAAAAATGTAGACTTATTAGTCAACACACTTTCTAATATTTTAGTTAAGTGAACAAACTGTCCTGAAAGTTCAGAGGTATCTGCCAGAACCTACTATTAACCACCAGCAGCAGTGGGTATGACTGAGATATGTGATCATGCAACTATGTCTTTTCCTGGTCTCCCATATCTGCCCTCTGCATCTGCCACAGAATCCTGTCAAAAGTCATCCCAATGCATTTTAGACAAGTGCTACATACCTACCCACAAATGCTCTGAATCACATTTCAGATTTTTTGAAATCTGAAGCACTACACAGACTCGTTTAGTTTAGTTGATTGACAGATGCCATCATAGACCAAATTATACAGTCCTACTAATTTCAACATTCTCTTCCATCTTTTTTCTTGTTATAGGTGTATGCACTAATTTGATTCAATCTCTGGACCACTTTGCTTTCTCACCTATTTGTTGGTACTAATAGCTACTTCTGCAATTTCAAGTAGAGTATGGGGTATTTCATTGGCATCTGGTTTTATTATCCCCTAGAAGAGCCAGTTCTGGATCACTGTATATTTTATTTTGACAAACATTCTGTAATTCTCAAATTCCGTTTGTGATTGGTTTTAATGCATTTTCTTTTCATTTATTTCTCTCTCTCTCTCTCCCTCTCCCCCTCTCTCATATCTCTTGCATAATTATTTTTGACAAGTCCTATTTTAGCTACACTTTTTCCTGTGATTTTTCCATCTTAGAATCAACACTCATCTTTCCTTTTCTTGTTACTCCATCTTGACTGAGATAGCTTTCCTTGTCATTTCTTGCATCGTGTTAAAAATCAGTTTTCAAGTCATCATAGCACCTTTTTTACCCAAAACTTTCATCCATTGTCTTTTCCTTTTCTCTTGATAGCAGTTCTAAACCCATGACTTGAATCATTTCTTCTCTGGAACTCTGGGGATATTTCTCCACTTGAATAATATTGAATAATAGATTTTTCACAATATAACTCTTCATTATCATATACTTATAAGTGAAACACACTAAAGTTATTTCCCATACTAATGGTATGTTCTCATGGTCCAAGGTTTTGAATTTTAACTTGTACAAGTATATCTGACACCCGTGGTCTTCCTGCAATCTGTGCAGGAAGATGCAGAGATGTCTTGGCTAATTGGATTATATTTCTCCATAGTATTATAGTTGGTCACATGGACAGCCAGATGCTTAGACTGAATTTGGCATTTTGTTTCACCTATAGAGAGGAGTGGAATGGAGAAACTTTAAATTATTACCATCATTATCACCAATGCTACAGCAAGTTGCACTTCAGGTGCTTTGTAGTACAGAAAGATCAGGGAAGGAACAGAAAAAAAAAATAAACAGGAAATTTCTTCCTTCACTTGATGCCCTCAAAAGGCATTAAACTACAACTCCTGTAGTCCTGAGCAATTGTTCAGAGAGTAGAAAATTTAATTCAGCACATTTGGAAGGCACCCAGGAGGAGAGCACCAATCTAGAAAGTGTCCAGTCTTTTTTTTTTAATGCAATATCACCCAATTGGTTGTTTTTAAGAGGCTGAAATGGAAGAGAGGCTATGCTATTTCTCCCATTGCTGCCTCATAACTCAATCAGATGTTTTGAATAGAACAAAGAACATGAATAAATATTGATCTGAATTACCCGGAGGGCCTCTTGCACTCAAAAGAAGGAAAACATCATGCAGTTTTTATTTTTAAAAAAAGATCCTCAAAGAAACATGAGTTTCTATGTTGTCTTTTACTTCATGTTAATCTGGGTTTCATCACATAACCTTTCTGACTGAGATGAGTAAATGTCCCCCCCCCAAAATAACACCCTTCCTTCAGGTTTGGGTGAGACTAAGGTGATGACAGGCATATACATGGGATGTAGTGTTGTTGTTCTTTCTTCTTATTATTTTCAATTACATAAGGAATATAAGTTTCCCATTGTGTAAATAACTGATTTGTCATACATGTGAAAGGAATCACATCAGAAATTGCTACATTCTGCATTTCTGAGCAGCACACAGCAAAGAAATACAATATGGTGTTTTATTCAATGTTCTGCATTGTTAATAATGCCTTATATTCAAAGATTTCCTGAGATGACTCTTTTAGTTAAATTGGAAAATTTCAGTTGGAAAACAAAAGCACTGTAACTAGTGCTAAAAGTTATTCATTTACTAAATTTAAAGAATGCAGTTCAGAATGACAATAGGATAAAAGTTACAAGCATACCGAATAGAGTTAAAACCTTGGGAATGAATGCAACCTAATTCATCAATATAATTTGTAGGGTTTCCTCTATTGTATTATTATTTCCCTTAGTTAATACTAAAGCCCATTTCTGGATTCATTCAACAAGAAAACAATGCTGCTTGGTTCAAGTAACACACTATATCAAGGAAATAAATCAGACAATTTCTCCACCAGTGACATAACTTCTTCAAAGCATTACTTGGCCATTATTCACACTACATAATGGCTGGACAATTCCAGAAGATGCTTTAAGTCACTAGTGGAAAAATAACGAATCACAAAATAATTATTTGGCTCACAGAGTATATCAAGACACAGGTTTATTCTTATAGCATGGCAATTTACACCCCCCCCCCTTTTAGTCTAGAATGTTGTGTAAATCCAGCCCTTTAGTGGTTGGTTGATAATCCCTTTCATAGAGCTACAAAAATTCCCTGGGATGAAGAATTACTTACAAAATCAGTTCTATATTGGGAATATTTCTGGCTTTCATGTAATACATAGAAGATGTACAGTATGAATATAGATAAATAAATATTTTAGATTCTTAGCCCTCCCCCTTATGCTTTGAGTATGTGTTAACTCCTAGTGATTGCTAGGAGACAAGTTACTCCATTTTTCTTGATAAGATTTCCGAAGTGGTTTGCCATTGCCTCTTTCCTAGGGCTGAAAGTGAGTGGCTGGCTCAAGTAACCCTGCTGGGTTTATGCCTGAGGCAGGACTAGAACTCACTTGCCTTCTAGTGCTTTATAGCCTATGGTTTGCCTTAATCTCTACACCAAACTGACTGTACATTATTGCCTAAGATATGTTAAAGTATACAAAATTGCTAATAAAACTGTATCATTTTTATTTTGCTGAAATGTTTCAAGAAGATTTTGATTTTTTTCTTTTTTCTGTCTTTTATGTTCTTTATATTAATTATTTAGAGTGAGTTTCAGGTAGCAGACAGCAAGTAAAATAAATGCTAGAATAATTATTTATTTAGAAACCTGTCTCACTTTTGAAATACTTGCATTTTTTTTAAGTCTAGCGTAAGGAAAGAGCTGTCCAAGCCAGACCCAACACATTTACTTTGATAAAGGGAGAGGTTCACAGACAGAAACATTGATTCATAACTTTCCTGAAAAAAGTAATATTTACAGTCCTGCATGAAATCAGAATGCATTTGAGTCAAATACCACAGTCAGATGATCAAATGAATTCCATGTAAACCAGATAATAGAAGTCAATTTGAAATTATGTTTTAGCTTCTAAATCTTTATTGCTTAGAAGCTCCATTTCACATATAACGTAATAATCTGCAGCCTTTGTTTAGCTACAATAACTGTACTTCAGTTTTTGAAGATTCTCTGGAGATAAGATTGCTTATGTTGCTTCATTCAATTGTTTTACTGTAATTAGAGAACGAAAAAATGTGAGAGAGAAAAGAGAATACATACTTGGTCATTAGGGCATCTATATATTTGCCGGATTTTAATGAAATAAGGTTGACTGTTGCTTAAGAGACATTACCTCATTGTAAATAGATTGGCCCATAATTTATTTCTGTCCACTACAACATGAGTACCATACACATCTGAAAACCACCCCAAATCCTGTCATTTCCCAGCTTTCTTCCCAAATTCCACATCAGACAAAAAACAATTTGGCACTTTGAATGGAGAATCCTAATGAGGCAACTTCACTATAAAATAACAAATCCTCTCTCCTCAAGAATATCAACACATACTGTATGCTAGTTCTGCCCACATCATTCTGTTCTGCCCCTTCCATTCAGGATTGTTTCTTTGACTCTCATCCCATGGCTTTTTCTCTTTCTGTGTCAAAAATACAGAAATATAGAATAGAATAACAGAGTTGGAAGGGACCTTGGAGGTCTTCTAGTTCAACCCCTGCTTAGGCAGGAAACTCTATACCACTCATACAAATGGTTATTCAACATCTTTTAAAAAACTTCCAGTATTCGAGCATTCACAACTTTTGGTGGCAACTTGTTCCACTGATTAATTATTCTAACTGTAAGGAAATTTCTCCTTAGTTCCAAGTTGTTTCTCTCCTTGATTAGTTTCTACCCATTGCTTCTTGTCCTACCCTCAGGTGCTTTGGAGAATAGCTTGAGTCCCTCTTCTTTGTGGCAGCCCCTGAGATATTGGAAGAGTTCTATCATGTCTCCCCTAGTCCTTCTTTTCATTAAATATAAGTGTTTATTTCTTTATTACATTTTTAAACTGTCCAATAGCCAAATTTCTCAATACAGTAAAACCTCTGATCAAAAATGATCTTCTGCTACACAATAAAAGCTTTTTCAACTTTGAAGACTTTATAATAATGATAATGTTTATAATAATATATCTTTATCTGATTGCCCAAATTCAACCAATTTTCATGAACGAAGGCAAATATACATTTCCCTAGATAATGTTGCAGGATGAAGTCTGGGTCGGTCACCAGGACCAGAGGTTTAACCTTCCAAGCTTTCAGATTCACGCTGGAGCCCATCGTCAGGGAACTTCTCTCTAGCAGAGTGTGTCTCCAAGGATGGGCTCCAGCATGAGTCCAAAAGCTCAGAAAACAAAACCCTATTCCTGGTGACCAACCTAGATTGGATCAACCAATTTTATTTAAATCAGTTTACACAGATCTAAAAATCGTGGAATAGGCAGAAAAACAGACATATTAATACTTGTATATTGAGACAAACTTTTTTTATAATGCTCATAAGAACATTATTTTTTTTTAAAAAATCAATGCTTCAATATTACATTCAATTCAAAGCCTAAAATAAGAACTATTTATTGGACATTGTAAAAGTGCCCCTTCTGCATATAATTTTAAGAATGATTAGAATATCACCATCACCCCCTACCACGACAGTCGCCCTCATCTTTATTATCATCTCTTTCAATCTGAAATAGCTTAGTAAAACATAGCAATGTTTTGGTTGTATTGGTCACTTATTTTTAATTGTTTATCTATACATATGAATCCTGATTTTTAAAAGATGTATGTAACCTCTAATAGATGCATGTATTCTCAAAAGTACTTGTATACTGCTATCTTTTGAAAAGCATATATCTTTGTAAAAATAATTTCCTTCATTTTCTGGTATGTACATGTTTTATGATGCCTGCATAGACATTAATATCAAAATACCATGCAAGAGTCATTCATTATGCAGGAACTTGTTCAAAATTACTTCTAGAGTGAAAAGAAGTTGAGTGCATTTACAGATGTCCTTGAATGTCCTCATGACAAATGGTTTTAGATCCTTTAAAATGAAAATTATATTTTGACTACTTTTTAAAAGAAACCCTCCTTATTCAGCACCAATCAGTGAGTGAGCTGCTTAACTAAAGATGCCAATTTCATCCATAAAAGTCTTTCTGGTGAATGCGTAATCCATTTTTGTGACTAATGAAAATAAAATATGGCAAACCAAATTTGAGGAGAAGTGCATGGATGAACCTCCTCTGAATATAAATACAGAAGGAAGACGGTCATGGTTTTTTGTTGGTTTCTCCAACAGGAACAGAGGAATTTATTTTTTCAGTCCCTCTGACTCTTCCTCACTTGATATCCATATGTAAGCAACATGGATGCTGGCATCCACGCTTCATAGACTTTCAAATGTGAGAATATATATGCTTGGAGGTTTCTACCTCCAAAAACGATGCACCATGAAAAGCTGTGTTACAGGATTAAAGGAATTCTGCCTGGTTAAGGCACCAGGCTAAAAAGCAGAAAACAATGAGTTTAAGTCCTGCCTTAGCCATGAAAGCCAACTAGATAACTTTGGGCCAGTCTCTCTCTCTCAGACCAACCCACCTCACAGGGTTGTTGTTGTGGGGAAAATAGGAGGAGGGAGATATGTTGGATATGTTCACTGCCTTGGATTGTTTGTAAAAAAAGAATAAAGGCTGGATATACATACATACATACATACATACATACATACATACATACATACATACATACATACAATTGTCTTAAGACATAATCTATTACTTCACCAATAAATTATTGAACATTCAGGACAAAATGGCTGCCCCTGGAGAGCAACCAGATGCTGGAAGGAAGGGGACATACCTGAAAATACAGCCAATCAAAACTGCAGGTGCCACTAAAACAGGTTGAAGCTCTTGAGACTTGGCAGTGAAGGGCTTAGAAATTTGAATCAAAGCTGGAAAATTTGGGCACAGGTGCATTTGCAATGGGCAGCAAGTTAGAGAAGGATGATGTAATTCATTTTTCCCCTCAGGAAGCAGCAAATGGCCATCCTGGTGATGGACCAAAAGAAAGTGGATCTATGCTTAGCCGCTCTTTGTATCTACAAATAAAGGAAGCATGGTGTTTGTGTGAATATTACTAAAAATAATTATTATGCTTGTCATAAATTTATGACTTTGTCATAAATTTATGGAGTAATTAACCTTAATGTTTTAGACTTGCAGCTTGAGCACTGATCAACTCAAAGGAATGTTGGGCAATCAGGCATATTGTGACAATGTAATAAGATCTCCAAGAAAACACTTTTGACCACTATGAAAATATTGTGCCAAATTAAAATTAGTTGGGCAATTTATTGGAGTAAATAAGAGTGTCATTGAAGGAAGTAGAGTTCAACCTGAGCTAATGTTTTCATCACAATGTTTTTCTTTTTCATCTAAAGCCAGGATGGTTATTTAAGAATAACCTCACATTTTCCTCTTCAGATTGGGCTATTAACTTATTGCCTACCAACTTCTCAGTTCTAGCGCTTAGAGGCAAGCTCTATATTTTGGCAATAAAATCCAGTTTGGACTTGCAAAAATGCCCTATACTACCTCCTATTCAAGACAACATAAAGTAAATAGTAGAGACTTGTACAATATTTTCCATTTAACATTTTATGTTAATATGTTTTAAAATGTATACAACTGACTCGACTTCCAGTTTCCAGCAACAACGGATGTCTGCGGGGCTTTTTCCTTGCCCCCAGCACCCGAATCTAACCGCCGCTGAGGCCCCTAGGGGCCAGGTGCCCCGGAAAGGGCGCCTGCCATTTACGGACGGCTCGTCAGGGGTCC
>JAOYMU010000010.1:4175132-4193210 GCA_025802295.1 Psammodynastes pulverulentus
GGTCTTGCTGTGAGATTGAAATTTGTTTAAATATCTTATTTGATAAGATATAAGAAAATTCAACATATTGTAAGCGAGGTATTTCTATATTTGTAACCAATAAAACTTTTTCTATATATAAAATGTATACAACAGCAGCTGGAGAAACAAAGAAAATAAAGTAATATACTGTTGTGGGATTTATTCAAAATGTATCTTATACAATTTTCAGGTGGCACTCTGGAATTTTGAGAGAACCTTCACAAAATAGCTATGATGGAGCACCAGACCAGCCACAAAATATCCATTTTTCAGAAGACAAACTGAAAAATCATTCCCAACAACTTTTTCTAATTTCTCAGGGTGCCGCCCCCCCCAGCTCCTTGAAAATGTGTACAACTTACAATCAGAAAAGTTAAAAGGTTTAGAGTGTCTGTAATGCATCCTGAATTCAATTCAAGATTTGGAAAAGCAACATATGAGTTTCTCTGCAGACTATATTGTTACAGATGGTGTAGTTGAGCTATAAAATATGCATGGTTGGATAATAATACTTTGCTATAATTTAGGAGTAATCTAAATATTTGCAGCCAGATATGGTATATTTAATAAAAGTGATTATTTCTCCTTCCCTCATCCCATAAAAGAAAAAAAAGCTATCTATTAGTCTTAGGTATCTCAACTGATTTATTGGATGTATACCCACTGCATTTCAATAGACTCTCATTAGTTCATAGTACCACTATTAAAATACAAACACCAACAGAGCAGAAATCAAATAAAAATCTATAAAGCAATCCACCAAATTCTATCCAAGAAATTATGATATTCTACAATTTGGAAAGTGAAAGAGAATGGATTTTAAAACAAAACACTTGTTTTTGGCATGGAAAGGATTTAAAACAACAACAGTAACAACAACAACCCAATACAGTCAAGATGTTTTGCTTTAATATCTAAAGCAAGAATGCTATAACATAGGCGATAAGAAAATATGAGGAACTGAGATTTGTATTCATTGATGAAACACATTTATTTTTTTAAAAAAGCCAAGAGCTTCTTAGTTCAAATGTAAGTACTCTCTGCAACATAAGATCATCACATGTTCATTTTGCTAGGTATTTTTCACCAGGAGTATTCAACGACCCAACTGCACCCATTACATAGATAGGAAGAAGTAGACACTAGAATCTAATGGGGAAAAATCCAAGAATGTATATACAGTGTTATGTGACAGTTCATATGTAGGATTGGAATTGAAGACCACCTTCCCAATGAGAAAATCAACTTTCTCTAAAAGTCCCCATTCCTCCTATTTAGTTGGAAGAGAAATTTGTCCCATCACTAATACTGAAGTCAAATGCAACCGTGAGTCTGTTTTGTTTCTGTGCCAATGGATGAAGAAAGTGTTCTTCTTGTCCAGTGTCTTAAACAAGCCAACATTCATTGATCATGGAAATGTTCATTCTCATTCTCCAAGAAAGGGATGTGATAGAGGATAAAATAGGAAGGGGAGATGCAGATTGACAAACCTAGGTGGGCTCACTCAAGTTTCTTAGAAGAAATTCAGGATTCACATACAGTAAATGATACCTTTCATGGCTGGGTTTTTAAGCTAAGCGTTTCTTTTCCTGTGACATACAAACACTTTTCTGATGGCATACCAGCATGCCCTGGTGCTCATTTTGGGAAATGCTGTCTAGCAGAAAAGCAAACTCTTAATATATACTGACATGTATGCAAGCAGATATATGCATACAATTTTGAGCTATGAGATGTTTCAAGAGAAGAGTTATAAGCCTTAATTTTGAGCTTTGGGGTCTATGTAAAAACTGCTTCACTCTCAAGTATACTGTAAACCAGGGGTGTCGAACTCACATTGTCACGGTGGTGTCACATAACATATTGGGACTTTCCCCCCTTCATTAAACTGGGCATGGGCGTGGTCAGCACATGACACATCTGGCCAATAGGCTGGGAGTTTGACAGCCCTGTTGTAGACAGAAACAAGGCTGTTTTAGTTTCAAAGGTCCTATTGCAGTTCACAAGTTGAAAATTTTTCACAAACTCAGAACATCTAGCTGCCTCTCTGTCCTGAAGATCAGCAACCTATCATTCACCAATAATGAAATTTATTAACATTATTTGATTGGAGCCCTCATCAGTATCACAGTACAACATTCAGCACAGAAGTCGTGTAATGCAATTCATGTGCTTATACTGTACTACAATCATCAAGAATTAAAGAGTCAGGATTTGCTGACCTCAAATTTTTCTTACCAGTTTCAATAGTGGCTTGTAGATAATTCACATTATGAAATAGCATTTTAAGAAATAAGAGTAGTTAGAATAATAGGCATCTTGGGAGCAATCCCAAAAACATCTGGAACACCATTTGATCCCCATCAGTATTGACAAAATCACTGCCACTTAATTGCAAAAGGCAGCTTTACTTAAAACAGGTTACATCCTGAGAGGATATATTTCACACCAGCAAACAACATCTGCCTATCCCAAATGGTTGAGAAGGACCTGATAGGAAAATAAAAATGCAAAATCCAGTCTAAAAATCTGGTTGAGTATGTGACCATCTATAATAATAAATCATCTGCCTTTTCTGGGTGGGATGCCCTATTGATTTAAATGAGATATATGTAACTTTCTTCTGTGGTAGACCAATCATGTGTGTGATTGGTCTAACACACACACACACACACACACACACACACACACACACACACACACTAGCAAAGCCTGGTTAGTTCCTCTTATTTCTATGATACTGTATATGTATTTGAGTTACAACTTCCTGGGAGCTCTGGAAAACTGTCTGATGAAAGGTTGAATCCATTACTGAATAAATGTTTCCCCCCCCATAGGCTGGTTACAAGTATTTTCTGCCTTTGAGCAAGCATAAAAGTAAATTGGCAGATTTCCTATCCCCATTATCAATCAAATAGCTTCTCATCTGGCTTACAGGAAATGCTATCTTTCCAACACTATCAGATGGCAGGAAACCCACCCAGAATCCTTGTAGTGCTGTGATTGATTTTGAACTCATGGGCTGCTTAACCATGTATCAAAACTCACTCCCCACTCCTCACTGCCTCTTTCAGAGCTCCCCGGTTTCTTATATATACTCATTGCCATATGTACTGAAAAAGCGAGATCAGGCAGAGGAAGTAGTTTTCCTACTTCTCCTTTTGCAGCACATCTATTTTCTATTTCTTTTCAATATCTAACACCTTTTTTCTCTTTACTGCATATGACTTAAAAATACGTCTCAGCTTTCTCTAAAGTATGCAAGATGAGCTTTCTCTAAAGTGTATGCAAGACACTGGAATACTGCGCCTGAAATATATACAATATTCACAATTTGTCACTTCAAACACAGCTGCAAACAGGTAAAACCCTGTACATGAAGCATAATGTAATGTGTATCTCTCTCTGATTTGAGAGCCAAACAGGATACACCATTCTGACAACTGGGATAGGAACTACATAGAAATGTAGAAATAAATTCCATTTCTTTAATTTCTAATACTCAGTTGTCCTTGCTCAGCCATTGGCAAGGTTCTATGTCTATGACTCATATCCCTCTGCCCTCTTCCCAATGATGCAGTGGTATCATTAGATAATACTGGCAGTCTTGCTACTAAAAGCTATTTGAATGAGGGGTATTTGTCCTGGACATGCCAATGTTACATATTGCAATGAACATGACATACACTGTGCCCAACTAAAAAAAAAAATCTATCATGATATAGAGTCAAGCTATCACTTTATAAATTGGCTTTTGAAAGTCAAAAAAGTTAAAACTTACAATTTTAATGGTAACTGTACTGATGCAACCTTGCATTTGTATTAAAAATGTACTGTGCAGTTGATAAATAGGTACTGGGTATATATTAAGAAATAACCACTGAGATACATATTTGTTGGTTGTCCTAAGATAATGTACGGCTATATAAGTATAGAAAGGTAGGCATGGATCTTATATGATGCAATGAATTATTACTAAGTTATCACAATTCATTTTTCCTACACTCTACGGCACATATCATGTAGAAAAACATGTTTGACAGAGTTACAGAGGATTAGTTTAAGACCCAAACAGATCTATTTTTTTTCAGAGTTAAACTAACTCTTCCCTCATTAATCACATTTTCCAAACTCCAAGTCAATGTCAATGTTTCATTTTTCTATCCCACCAGCAAAGACATGAAGGGAGAGTGGCTGAAAAAAGACACAATTATTATTTTGAAATATACAGTCAAAATTCCTAGTGTTGGTTCCCTTATCTGGGAAGGGCATCAACAGCTACCAGCCTGAGCTGGGAATGATCACTCTGTGTTGAAGAAGACTAGCCACTCCGTCTTTCTATTCGCATAGATCAAAAGCTAAATCATCCAAGCATGCAGCAGTACTAATGTCTAACAACCCCTCCCACCCCAGAAAAGCAAATTATTCAGGCAAAAATTATGCTTGCTGTTGCTCCATAAGTTGGGAACCATGGTTCTAATGATATTCCAAATTCCATGGAACAAAGCCCAAAGTCATCGTGTCTTGTTCTCCAAGTACAAGGGTCTTCAAACTTGGCAAGCTTAAGACTTGTGGACTTCAGCTCCCAGAATTCCTAAACTAATATGACTGGAGGAGGAATTGTGGGAGTTGAAGTCCACAAGTCTTAAAGCTGTCAAGTTTGAAGACCCCTGCCCAAGTATGACAGGGCCTGGCAGCAAGTAATAGAGGGAACCAGCTTCCTCCTGAGTAAAATGTGCTTATCAATTGTGATAGTCAATTTCAGGAGTGCCAAATTCAAGGCCCACAGGTCTCATCCAACACATGGGGTGCTTAAATCTGGCCCACAGGGCCAGCCAGCCTGGAAATATCAATGGACCAGCCCGTGGTGCCTCTGTTAGCAAACATGGGGCACAGGGGGCCATGTGTGCCTCCTGTGCTGCGTTTTGGCCAGCAAAGTGATGCAGGAGGCCATCCAAACTGAAAATGGGGCAAGGGAGGGCACATGCTCCCACTGTGCCCCATTTTTACTGGCAGGGTGGTGCAGGAGGCATCTGTCCTTTCTCCTCCTCCCCCCCAGGCCAGCCCGCAGAGAACTACAATGCTGATCCAGCCCTCAAAGAAATCCAGTTTGATACCCCTGGTGTATTTGAAGGGACAAAACCTATAAGACTGCTGGAACTACCAGGATGGTAGAGATAACTGTAGATGTTCCATACATTATGCCAGGTGTCAAAGCAATCAACAAGACTCCTAGTCAAGACTTTCAAAGTGATGTCATCTTTGAGAAGTACATGCAATAGAGTAAGTCAATGCATTCCCTGCTTCTAGTTAACATATATTTGATCTGTTGGATCAGAGGTCAAACTAACGTCATCATGGTGGTGTCATGTGACATATTGGAACTTTTTTCCCTTTCACTAAACTGGGTGTAGTCAGCATGTGATGCATCCGGTCCGATTTGTTGGATCGTTTTTTATATATTGTCAGTATGCGAGTGATTATAATCTTTAGATTCAGGCTGAAGAGATGATGTCAGCAAGTGATAACTTGGCGCCTGGAAGCTATTAGAGTCTGTATTCAGAGGAACAAACTTAGATTAAGTCCCACTAAAATGGAAAGACATTGAATTGAGAAGCTATCTAATTACTGGAAAGTAACTATAATTTAGTTATTATTACAGACAGAACTAGTTTAAAAGTCATCTTAAACTCAAAGCTATTGCTCAGTGAACAGATGGCAGTTGTGATTAGACGTTCTTTGCACAATTCCATCTTGTGCACTAGTTACAATGTCTCCTGGCATAGGAAGTTTTCATTAGTCATACATGCCAGTGGTAGGATTCAATTTTTTTTACTACCAGTTATGTGGGTGTGGCTTGCTGGGTGTGGCATGGCTTGGTGGGCATGGCTTGGTGGGTATGGCTTGGTGGGTTTGGCTTGGCTTGGCTTGGTGGGCGTGGCAGGGGAAGGATATTGTAAAATCCCCATTCTCACCCCACTCCAGGGGAAGGATATTACAAAATCTGTATTCCCACCCCATTCCTGGGAGAAGGTTACCATGGGTTCTCTGAACTACTCAAAATTTCTGCTACTGTTTCTCCAGAACTGGTCAGAACCTGCTGAATACCATCTCTGATACATGCTTTAGTAAACTCTTCAATCAGTGCAATCCATTTTACATGAGATTGCCAGTGAAGAACATGTGAAAGTTGCAGATAACCTAGAACGTAGCAGCTCTGTTAGAAGCAGCAGTGTTTCTAACTAGATCAACTAACTGTTGTAATTAGATCTGGTAAAGTGGTCTTCCTCTATGTCCCTTTGGTGTGGGAATGTGAGTCTTTTCCATGGCTGTTCTCCTTCTGTAGAACTGCATTCCTTCAGAAATTTAAGTGACTTCAAACTTATTGGTTTTCAGAAAACTTAAAATGGGGCAATTGCAACAAGCCTTGAGGGTTGGATTGCTTCCTATGGGTGAGTTTGGTAAATTAATTGATGATCCTGATTCAGAGATATTTTGATCCTTTAGATATTCTGTTTTTAACCTGAGTTGCAAATGTAGGTTGCTCAGAGTCATTAGAAACTGGAATACTGAGTAAAGTCAGTAAATTCAATACAAGGGACATGGAATGTGAGTGTTGTTGCAGAGCACACGCTCCCCAGAGGAGTATGGCATTATTCCAAAACCTAATTTTGACTGGATTTTATTTGTATTAAATCGTAATTTATAGTTTAATTTTAATTCAATATAATAATTATAATTATATCATTATAAATATATAAGTTTATAATGATATCATTAGTGCAATATCTGGCACAAGAAAAAAAAATCAGAGTTTGGTAACCATTTTTTGGAATGCTCATGGTAGCACTTAATCTAGAAAATGAAACAGACTTAGGAAACATTGAATAATAAACAATTTTTAACAACCTTGCTATATTTAATAGTAAAAAAAGACAAAGCGAAGTTTTATTTGGTAAGTACCACTGCGTAAACAAAATTCTTTGGTAAAACACTTGTTTTTCTTTTCTTTTGGGGGGAGGAAAAAAAGCCCTTACATTGTATAGAGAACACATACAAGCAAACTTATATATACATATACATATACTTTCATAAAAATAGAATACATCTTGGCAAAAATTACTTCCAGAGTTTATTACCACCTTATACAGTGTTTTGACATCTAAACACTTTTTAAACTAAACTTGATATTTGGGGTAAGCAAGTTTTAATATAATTTTAAGTTCTTTAATCAATGCTTGAAGAAGAAAGCTGATTTTCCTTCTTTGTACACTTCACCAGATTTCCTGTTCTAAGTAACCAGTGCAAAAACTAGCTGTTGTTCCTAGCTTGTACGCTATATAAAGCAACCGTAAACTGCAAGGGCAATTATCTTTCCTCTGGGGCTTTATTGCAGCTTTATTTTCTAATCGTGTGATAGATGTATCCCCTCTGGAGAACAAATTGGCTACTATTTGTTTGCACTAAGGAAGTTGAACAACCAACCAGTGGAACGGCTTGCCCCATCACTGGATGAAGGCTTTTAAGAAGAGACTGGATAGCCAATTATCAGAAATGGTATAGCATGAGGTTGAACTAGGAGACCTCCGAGCTCTTTTCCAACTCTGTTATTCTGTTATTGCTGCTGTGTATTATGTCCAACCAACTGTCTGGGTTTCTCATAATCTCTCTTGCCTTTCTTAAAACTATATTTCAATTATTACCAATTATTATCTTACCATTGTGTCAGGTTCAGGAAAGTTACTCTTTCCACCAAGTGTTAAATAAAAGCTATTGTGATTATGCAAACATTTGTTATTTTGTAAAAAAACAACATCAACAACTACACCATATTTATTTTCATATTGTATCATGGACATTATTTTGTTTTCATGTTTGGGGTAGAAATAAAAACATCCTTACATGTTATTCTACTGGCACTAAATTATTGCCTAATTACCATCACTAACTAGTTCCAAATAGTCAGCAGAACAATCTTTGGAAGATGATTGCTCCAGTGTAATAAATAAAGCATGTGGTAAGATTCCAATGATTTATAGACTACAGTTATTTTTGTTACGATGGCATTATTGCAACAAGATTGGCAGTCAGAAATAAGAAACGTAGCACCATTTTCTCCCAAGTTGCACAGTCTACAACTGTTTAGAGATGAGGCAGTTATTCTGGAAGTGGTGACACCCAGCGGGATGTATGCATGTGGTTAACATACTTTGATTATTTTGGGCAATGCTTCTCCTAGTAAGGATAAGCAGACACAGCTATATAGACTATGAAAGTGGTCTGATATTCAATGGCTCCATCACTTCTGTACGAAAGAGCTCTGACTCTCATCCGATATGTCTCTGGCTCTCTCAGAGGCCTCGTGGTGTACACCACCCCTTTCAAGTTCTCATCTCTGAGTGAAAAGGGGATGCTCGTGTCCTCATTCACCATAAGGAAACTGGTCCTTGGGTGCATCACTCCATCTTCAGTATAGGCAACTAATCGGATTAGATCCTGATTGGCAGCAATCCCAAATGGGAGAGAGACAAGTTTGTATTCCAAGGCATAAAGGCTCAAAGCACATTCCAAGTCATTGGGTGGGCAGTTCTTGAGGCACGATCTGAAAAGAAACAGTTGTGTATATTAGTCTAGAATTAATCTAATCAATTTCTACTATTCTTTACCTTACTTGGATTGATTGGACCCATAATATAGTTAGGTGATTCTGTTGTTTATTTATATAGAAATAAATGAACAAGAATGTTGGCAAGTAAGTATCAGCTTTAAACAGTTTTGCCTGTTTCAAAACACGGTTTAAATAAAAATGTCTGCAAATATACATGTGGAAAAGCAATGGAGATACATTGCGTCTAGTATGTCTGATTTGTGATGAAATTGAAATGAGACCGTTTTGAAAGAAGCATTCTTGTTTTGTATTTTTAATTACTGTACTTCAGTTTACTCTTTCTTATTCCCATTTTGCACTACATATTTACCCAGAAATGGAACAATGGGATGGGAATGTATATGTAAATTAAAATAAATGTATATTTTAAGTCATCACATTCAGCTTACCCAAATTGAGAGACTTTTTAAGTAGATTGTTAAATTAACATTAAATAGCACTTAATACAGCTAGCACTTCAGGGTTACCAATATCCCTTGTTTAGTGACTACTTCTTTAACCAACCCTTCGCAGTAACAATAGTGATTTTAAAAAAAGTAACTTGTAAATCCTTGCATTTATGACCTGTAAAGGTCTGTAAAGCAATGGAAAGTTGAAGTAAGAACATAAGCACTATTGCAGTATCCCTTATTGACTACTTTACTTCAGGATAGAGTTGTTGGTCCCAATTGTGCATGCTAAATGAAGACAATATGTAGTGTGTGTGTGTGTGTGTGCGCACATGTCATGCTCTACTGAATTACCAAATGCAAAGTACACCTGGGAAAAACAGAGAGATAAAGATAAAGCATACCCAGAAAGACGATCCCGTTGGTAGTTTGGAGGGCAAGGTGTTTCTATACATTGATAGTTTCCTTTCAGGTTAAAACACATGCGGTTTGGTCCACAGTAGATGTTCTGTTCAAGGCATTCATCTACGTCTGATAAAATTCAAAAGGGATGACAATTTCAGATAGGCCATTTGTTGATTTTATCTCAAATAAACAGCACCAATGGGGAATGACACAGAACCATCATCATCATGCATATAAAAAAATATTTTATAAAATATGCATATGAATTAATAAAATAAATATCTTCTCCCATTGGAGCTATTTGCTTCCCCCAAACATATTAAAACATAAGATTGAAAAGAGAGGGAAAAGCCTAACTGTTATAAATTTTAATTCCAAGTGGACACTCATTTCCTTTTCCCCGTGTCTTGCTATGATTTTGTGACAGGGTCTACAGGAGATCCCAAAGAGTTTTAAATAAAAAAAAAATGAAAACTCTTTGTCCTCAAATTGTGATTCATTGCAGTCATCTTATTCATGCTTCTATAAGAAACTGTTCCCTTTCCTTATTATCTATATTCTTAAAGGTAAAGATAAAGTTTCCCCTTGCCCAGTTGTGCCCAACACTAGGGGGCAATGCTCATTTCCATCTCTTAACCGGCATTGTCCGAACACATTTCTATGATCACGTGGCTAGCATGATATACCGAAGTGCACAGAATGCTGTGATCTTCCCCCCCAAAGTGGTACCTATTTATCTACTAGCATTTGCCTGCTTTCGATTCCTAGGTGGGCAGGAGCTGAGGCAAGTAACAGGAGCTCACCCTATCACCTAGCTCGGGTCTCAAATCCAGGCTGCCAACTTTCAAGCTGACAAGCTTGGTATCTTTAACTATTGACCCATCATGCCCCCTACATCTATATTTTTAGTGACTAACTAGTTTTGTACTCTTCAGTATGAGCAGATAGGAGCTCTGCCCTACCTTAAAGACAACTCTTGGTAAACTCTCACATGAATGAAGGCCATTATTGAAACAATTAATGCATTAAAATACTTACTATCTATCATAATATCAACTGAAACATATTTCTAAGCCACTGATGAATTATACTGATGAATTTTAATTCTTGTACTTTAATTCTTCCCCTCTGTCAAGACATTTTCTTACCTTGACATGTTTTGCCATTGGGCATGATTCGGTAACCCGATGGGCAAAAACACTGGAAACTCCCTAAGGTATTCCTGCATTCATGCTGACATACACCTCTGTTCTCACATTCATCAATGTCTGCAAAAAAAACCCAAAAAACCACCAAACGTTAAGATTCTATGTAAAGTGACAGGCTAAGAGAGGAAAGCTCACTTAAGGCAGGATTCCAAATATTAAATTCCAACACAGAGACACAGACATATACAACTAGAGCATTGCTGTATTTAGACTATTTTTCTCTTAGCAAATGCAGTTTAGCAAATCTGAGGAATCCTGCCACAATCAAAGCTTTTGAGGTTGACACATAAAGCTATTTTTGAAGTCCTTTCAACTATTAGACAAGGAGCTTCTTGTCCAGTCCTTCAAAACAGAAAGTAAAGAGAATGTAAAGTTGATAACCGCTAATTGTAAAAAATGTCTGTCAGCACCACAGTACATCTGAAGAAGTAAGAAGACTCAAAGCCTGAGATTCAGTCAACACTGTTCTGAAGGCTGGCAGAGAAGGCCAGAATCATCACTGCCAAAGTTACTTCTGTCTTTTAGGAGCCAGGAGTGTAAAATATAACTCCCTAGAGGAACTCTCTCACTGACTACAAAGGCCTCCCTCATAGTCTCAACAAGCTTAGCATCTTTCACTGAGAAAATCAGACAACATTATTCATCATAGATCTGGGAACTTTTGAGAAGAAACAACACTGCTATAAAGCAGAGAAGAATATGACCTGAAACATCAGGGTAATCCATCTTGCTTTTATTTAGTCTTTCATGTAGGACAGTGGTTCACAACCATTTCTTCAGCAAGGACCTCCTTTAAAAGCCTTTTGTGGCCAACTGGACCATAACCATGGATTCCCCAAAATTTAACTCAAAATCATAACATTTCTTCAAGACTGACAACATTGCGCCCTCTTCCCAAGGGTCCACGGACCATAGGTTGAGATCCAATAGTCTAGGATATGGATCCTCTGGCACCTAAACATTTTAAATATTGGGCAAATATGCTTCTACTCACATGAAAAATGCCAATCAGCTCATACCCTTTATGTCACATCTGCTGCTTGTTTGGGAAGTTATATCTTTTTCAGCTAAACATATGTAGATACATCCCCTAAATAAACAATGTTCTAAGTGGGGGAAACTGGATCAGATCGAGGTGGACTATAGGAGGTCAAACACAAGAGAGTGAAGTTCAAACTTCTTTTAAGCACTGCATGGGTTCCACACTGCATGGGTTCCAATTGTATCACATGTTAAAATCATTGTTCTTAACAGCTGCATTGAAAATGAACAAACACCGTCTCGGTGCATTTGCTTTTTTTTAAGCAACTCCTCCTTCCATTTCCTCCTTTTTTCATTCTCACAATAGAAAACAGTCTTCAGAATTAGTTACAGATATAAAACTAACAGAGCAAAACCATGCAGATTTCACCTAACAATTGTACTGTTTAGCAGCTGTTCAAAGCTACAAGTGCACTAGAAAAGTAACTTAGTGAGCAGCCCTCACACTGAACATTGTGGCAACCGTGATCACATGACTGAGATTCAAGTGCTTCGCAACTGGCAGGCGTTTACAAACCTCTCAATGCCCTGTGGTCATGTGATCATTATTCTCACATACTTCACAATTGGCTTCTAATCAGTAGAATCAATGGAGAAGCCAAGAATGAAATTGCAAGCCCTGGTCATGTGACATCTCACTTAATGGCCATGCTTGACTTCTTTAATGACCACAGCAGAAGAAGTGATATCCTAAGTCATTGTGATTATATGATATTTTACCTAGCAACCATGTTGCTTACCGTAAGAGTTTCCAGAACCCAACTGTAGTTAAGAGATTACTTGTACTTTCTTAAGTTCAACATAAATACATTTTAAAATCCTGCAGTAATAGTATTTTGAAAGAAGAAGCTCTTAGTTTTGGGTCTAATTCTAAGCAATCAAGATCCTGGATGTATCGCAGAGTTTGGAGAAAATAATCAGCTTCTTATTGTATTCATTTTTGGCAACCACACCCAATGAAGAAAGATTATTTCTAATTGGGCAGGAATAAATGAAGAAATACATTCATTCATGTGGACAGGGCTTTAAGATGAACTCTAATAACGACCAACAACCTGCCTTTATTGGCAGATCCTAAGTGGAATGAGCAGCAAAAAAAGAAAGAATATGCATCATATGTACAGACATATACAGTACATACATATACACACATATACAGGCGTGACATTTACCTATACATTTGTTATTTCTTGCCTCATAGCCTTCAGGGCAAGGCTCTCTAACATTTCTTCTAGTCCTGGCGATGGGAATTCTGCTGTTCCTATACTCTGAGTAGGAGCTGTAGAGATTGGAGGAGTGCCTGATATATTGTTGAGGTCGATAGTTGTCTCTCATGGGGGAGAACTGAGCATAATTATAGCTATTGTAATAGGTGCCATAATTTGGGAACCTCTCCAATCCAGCGCAAGATTTGCCATCGCCTAATAAATGTTGTCCAGGAGGACAGATACACTTGAAGCTGCCGGGGATGTTGGCGCACTGATACGCACAAGGTTTAGGCACTTGTTCACATTCATTAATGTCTGCTCATGGGACATGATTCCAAAGCAACACACCATGTAACAAGGGGAAGGAGAAAAACACACATAAACAAAACAAAAACATAAAAACTCATCAGTCTGCGGAACACGCTGAAATTACAAATGTGATTCTAAAACCACTAAACATAGACAGTACATGCATTAATCTTCTTGTGCAACATTTGATGAAAACCATGAGATCACCCTAGTTAAACATGCATAGTTTTACAGCAAATTAAGTGATCTCTACATACAGTGAACAAAATAGAGGCCTTGATTTTTCTCGATCTGGAATTTTTCAGTATTATCTTAACCTTTAAATAGTCACAAGGCTCCTGAAATGATATTCAAGTGTTCTCTCATGCAAGACACGGATTATGACCCTGTGTAAACTTACCTGGGCACAATGGTACTTTGAAAGAAATTTGGACCAATTTACGCTCTAAAATATAGAATCTTTTGAATGACAATGATTTGAAATATATACTATAAGTGTACTACACTTGAATCTGTACAGAACTTTAAAGAAAGCATGTCACTTTTCTGTTAAAGATGTCTAATGCTTAAATTTTATTGTGAATAGTTATATTTCCTGGGATTTTTCTGCAATTGCACATGAAATTAGAAGCTGATGGGCTTTTTTCCCACAGTAAAGGTCTTAAAAGCCCAATTCTCTGGAAACTATGGTACTAATTTCAAGAAGAATAGCACCTTGAGCTTAGAGAATAGCACATAGGCAGCTACCAATAGCAGGTGATATGCAAAAGAATATTATTCATATTTATTAGAGCTGTAAAAATAATCTGAATTCAAATAGCATAATTTGAATTTGAATAGGTTATCTGAGGGACTGTCTCTTGCTGGTCACATCTACCTGACACATCAGAACGGGGAGGCAGGGAATGTTGCGGGTCCCATCCCCAAGGGAGATACACCTAGTGGGACCCAGAAGAAGGGCCTTCTCCATGGTGGCTCCCTCTCTTTGGAACATCATTCTCCCAGAGAGTTGAATGCCTCCCACTCTAATACTCTTCCAGAAGGTGCTGAAGCAGGCCTGGGGAACCCAGAGTGGGATGGAGCCCATTAAATGGCTTATGTGATCTGCTGTTGCTGGGGCAGGGGGTGGGAGGTGATTTTGTTATATTGTACTATATTCATTTGTTTAATTCTTTTTATTAGTTTTTATTGTTTTAAATATGGTTTTATATATTGTAAGCCTCTTTGAGTCGCCATGGGCAAATAGCCAACAATATAAATTCAATAAATAAGTACATAAATAATGTAATCTGGAGCACAAGAGGACCACACACATCATATGAAGTTATTAAAGGCCACCATATCTTTTCCAGGTTCACATGCTCCAAATAACGATTTGCCATTCAAATTCTTATCTATAGATAGCCCTAAAGTTTATACAATTCCAGATTCTGACGTACCCACACAGGGTCTTCCAACTCCCTGGTATCGATAGCCTCTTGGGCACACACACCGATAACTTCCTTTTGAGTTTTCACATATCTGGTTGTATCGGCATTGGTGGGTACCATCTCTGCATTCATCAACATCTGATGAGGAACACAACATCTTGCATTAGGAAAAAGAAAATATGTCTTTTTCTTGATAAGAATATATATCTATAGGATTGAAAACCTTTCTTGACTGCTTTTTTAAAATCATACTTCAGTTTTGAAATATTTATGTGTTAGTTATAAATATTTACTTATTAATCACATTTATATGGCTCCCAATCTCATGGAAAGGGACTTTATATGTTAGTCAAATTAGTACCAGATGCCTTCTAAGGAACGTGTGAATTATCTTGAATCTGCTCATTTTCACTGCTTACAGTATATTCTTAGAAAGTAATGTCAGAATATTTTTCACCAGGAAATGAGGAATAATATGGAAGAGAGCCTATGGCAACAAAAAGTCAGAAAACTTATAGAATTTTTCTCAATTAACACATTTTATTTAAAGGCTTTGATTTTTATGGGCTGCAGATCACTTCATTGGATGTATATAGAGTAGCTATACTGATATGATGAAGTAAGCTGCAACTCATGAAGGCTAAGGTCTTTTAATAAAATGCGTTAGTTGAAAAAGGTACTAGAGAGTCTAGATTTTTTTGTGACTGTTATAGGTTCGTGTAATATTCATGATTATATTTGGTAATATCAATGATCCATGACAATCATTCAAAAATTTGAGAGAGAGAGAGAGAGAGAGAGAAAAAAAAAGGGGGGGGGTAACTGAAACAGCTTGTCCTCTATTATACCCTGAAAAAAATATGATAAATAAATATACAAACCTATACATGTTCCATTTTCTGCTTTAGTCATTCCACTTGGACACAGATCAATGCATTTATAGCCACCTCGTGTATTTTTGCATAACTGGTCAGGTCTGCATACATTTTGTCTGCATTCATTCACATCTTTTTTTTAAAAAACCCAAACAAGATGAAATTAAATCATTAAATTTCACAGTTGCTTCGTTTGTTTAAAGGGAAATCTTTCTGTGGTTTCCTTGCCACCCCACTGTCTCCTCCAAAGCAAAAGAGAGATAGCATCTATACTGAAAGCAGTGGATAATGCTATTGGATTGAGCCAAATTAGGAAAATAGATATCTCCCCCCCCCCATTGGGGAAAAGGGAATGAAGAATCTCATCAGCTGATATTCTCAATATCTGAATGGACCAGAATAACTGGAAACTTCAAGGTTGCTAGCGGGACATCTCTCAGGGCTTCTATGTCTAAAATGACCCATTTATCACTGAATCATATCTACTGTTTTATAGGTAAACTGATCTTGAAGAGAAAAGGAAATAGGTAGATGTACCTCATGAATTTTCCCAAATACTTATTTCATTTAAGTCGTGCAGAGCCCAGGAATAATAATTAATTACATCAACACAGTGAAAAACTACACTTCAAAAAGCAATAAATTGTTTGAATGCTCAGAATCTACTGTGTACAAGTATATTCAGTGACTGTTAAATTTCGGTTACGCTGGGTAAAGTATTCACCCACAAGTGAAAAGCCATTCCAGTCCCACTTTGGATTATGTCAAATTTGTACCCATGCATTTTCTGCTTTTCAGCTGATAGCCTGGATCACATCCACAGTGGAAGCTTCCAATGGTGTTGAAGCAATGCTGATGACAAGGGTGAGACTCTTGGCATTCATTTACATCTGTTGAATGATAATAAAGACAGTTTGAGCTATTTCTTTGCATCCAACTTTGTAATGCTAGTAGAAAAGTACCTGGCGCTTTTGCTGCCAAGCAGAAGCAAAACCCAGAAGGAAGAAAATATGACTTCTACTCTGCTTCTAGGGTTATAACTGCATTACATCACAAAAAGTGTATGTCTTTGTGGTGCTTTGTGGATGCTCAGGTTTGCCATTTTTTACTCCTCTGTCTATACTGCAATAAAACTCCTTATCCAAGGAGTCAATGCCCCCGTGTCTCTGGACACACAGAAGCAACAGAGTATCTGGTTCTCCAGTGCCTGTATTACAGACAAATATGTATAATTCCCACTTTATCATTATTGCACAAATATCCAGATTTCAAAATTCTACCCCTCCCTGCTGCTTTCAGATACCAAACCCCTCTAGAACATATAATGTTGCCAGGTTCTATGCATCAGCTCTTAAGATACATCAGAAGATGGCTTGTGCCATAAACTACACTAAATAAGCCTCTGGTTCATCACACTAGAGTGTTCTGTAATTTGATAGATATAGTAAGTCACATACTAACTTTATACTCTTCTACATCCATTTAATGCTCCTACCCTCCTTTTAGATTTTTTTGTTATAAATACTTTGCTTTTTTAAAATATCATTATTTTAAATTTTAATATATTTAATATTTAATTTTAATTTTTTATCTTTTAATTGATTATATCCTACCCTTCTTATGAGGTCTCTGACATCAAGCATGGATAAGTTAAAATGTTATTAGTAAAAATGAATGTAAAGAATAAGAAAAGTATTAAAGACAACTTTGAATATGGAAACACCATCAAAGTCATCCATATTGGGCCATACCTGTTATATAATACATTATATGTTAGAAGAAGGGGGGAAAACTGATATATGATCTTTGGTAACCAAAGCAAATCAATTTGAGGGTGGCAAACTTTCTTCTCAGGTTAATTGTTAGGTAAGAAGAATCCGGACCATATGTTAAGTTGCAGTTAATAAAATTTATTGCTTAAGGCTATAGACAAGATCTAGTCAACTGAGGATCAGCATTAAATGGATGCTAGATTATAATCAATAGAATTCAAGGGGGGACTGGACTGGGATGACTTGTGGGAACATAATGACTTCAGACTGATTTCTCTCTTGACTCCAACCCGAGGCTCTGCCTCTTCTTCTCCAAATTAACAGGATTAGCTCACTTAAGCATTAAATCTGGGAATGGAAGTAATCCACTTCAAACAGTGCTAGTTAGGCCTTAGAAGACATTAGATATCTAGTCTGTCCTCTGGCTCAGGCCAAAATCCATCTCTGAATGGAGAGCAGAGGGCAGACTCACAACTGTCTAAAGTGGCCAACAGGAGCTGAGCAGATCCTGTCCCGTGACTTCACCATCAACCACATTATTGTTGGAATATGCTAGATGATGTCCATAACCAAAATTTTAGTGGAAAAAGAGAAAAATTATTATTTTTCTAAAAACAACCTTAAACTCCCTCAGCTGTGGGTTGGGAATGAGACAATGTTATAAAATTAAATTACTGAGTCATATTTGTGCTTCAGGGACATAATCATGAGCCTAAAACTTTTCCTAAGTAGTATCTTACTCATGGATGGCA
>JAOYMU010000010.1:4197761-4216075 GCA_025802295.1 Psammodynastes pulverulentus
ACTCCATTGTGGTGGTGTATAGAGCCAAAGATGTTAGAATTGTGTCGATGTCCCAATATTTATGGACCTGACTGTAAGTGTTTTATGCTTAGAGCACAAATTAATGGCAAAAGCCAAAATTCCATGTTTACCTCTGCCTTTTGGAATAAATTAGAAATGCACTTTAAGGCACCAGGCTAAAAATTGGGAGGCTGTGGGTTTTAGCCCTTCCTTAGGCACAAAGCCAGCTGGGTGACCTTGGGCCAGGCATACTCTCTCCTTCTGAGGAAGCAGGCAATGGCAAAACCACTTCTGGGAAAAAAATAACTTGCCAAAAAAACTGCAGGGACTAGTCCAGATAGTCACCAAATTTGTCTACACATTTGAAAATATCCAGATTCCTTACTCTTATTGTCCTGCAATAGAACATGGACAAAAAAATATACTAAGGAAAAAAATTCAGCACTACGTTGAGGGAAATCAATAAGCAGAAGATGACTTACAATAAGGAACATGAATATTTTCTTTAAAAAGAAGAAAGAACACTATCTGGTGCTTTTATATCCGAGCTCCAAAACAATTCTCAAAGATTTGTTTATCCTTTCACAGTAGCCAGTGCCCCGGCAACATAATATGACACCAGTGATTTATTTATTCTCAGTGGTTGGTTCTTGTTGGGACAGTAACCAGTTCTTTGTGCTCGACTATTAAACCACATCCCCAGAAGGCAGAAATGTTCTTGGTCACATGAGGAATCAGATACCTCAGCACCTCCCTCTGCTGGAAATAAAGAAGTATAGGTAATTTTAAAAAATTAAGAACAGAACTTGGAAGAAACCTAAGGAAAAAGAATGGCAAAGGGCTTTTAGCATCCACCCAACAACTTCTAATTAATGCAGAATCTCTTCAAGGCTAGAAGGAGCCATGTAATTTAAGTAGATGAACATTTGATTCAGGAGGTTTCTATTTATGTAGAACTATGCATACTGCCCAGAGAGAAATATTGTACTAGATATTGTACTAGATCAGAGGTGCTATTCGACTGGTTCGCACTGGTTCGGCCGAACTGGTGGCGGCAAAAACTGCTGCTTGAGCGAACCAGTGGGGAAATTATGGCTACCGGTTCAGCCGAACTGGTAGCTAAAAAGCATGCGCAGATGATCGGAGAGGCCTCCCCAGCCCTCTCCGATCATCTGTGCATGTTTTTTAGCTACTGGTTTTTTGAGTTAAAAAAATGCCGGTTCCACCGAACCGGTAACTAAAAAAGCATGTGCAGATGATCAGAGAGGCCACCCCGACCCTCTCCGACAATCTGCGAATGGTTTTTAGCTACCGGTTCGGTTGAACCGGTAGCTAAAAAATGGCTGCCGATGAGCTGAGAGAATAAAAAAAATCCTCCCAGCTGATCGGCACGCACATGCGCAGAAGAGTGGGGGAGTGCACACACATAGAGGGGGAAACGCTTGCACATGCGCACACATTAGCAAAATTACTGAACCGGTGGCAATCCGGAGAGGAAACCACCCCTGTACTAGATGTATTAGAAACCCACAAGCTCAGAGAATGAACCTTCACCCTCACTAGATTTCATTTCTGGTTTTTGAGACTTTAGCACTACACCAGGGGTTGGCAACCTTAAGCACTCAAAGAGCCACAAAGGTCCTAACCGAAAGACCCCCATTCAATTCTTGAACTGACCAGAAGTCCGGTTCCCCTACCATAGAGTCTCCTCCTAGCATGACATCCTTTTTTCTTTATCTGTCCTAATCAAAAGCCCTATCAATTGTGGAGCTGACCGGTGACAGGGAGCCACAGCAGAGAGATGAAAGAGCCACATGCGCAGGTTGCTGACCCCTGCACTACACTCTATCTCATGTTCTTATTTCTCTGTGCAAATTACAGAAGTGTACACAATAGTGCAATACTACATAGAGAGAAGGTGTCACCATGGAAACTAGGTCCAATTTTTCAGTTTGACTTTTTTTAACTGCCAAAAAAGCAACTCTAGGAATGACTACTATATCTCTCTCACACATCAGAATTAGGGAATGGATGCCAAGTGAGATGTCCCATCCCTCCAAAAAGATTGGTGGTAACAGAAGGAATTATTAAGTTTTCTATTCAAAGGAAGAGGTGGGGCTAGGGTATGAAGGCCCAGATGGATTCTGGGAGAGGAAGTTTTGAACCCACTACTCTACAGGTTTTAATACAGCACCTATTTTAAAATAATATCTAAAATAAAAGTTATGTGCACCAAAATCCATTCATGCATAACCTCTGAAACAGCAATCCTTTTTCCCAGAAGTAAAATTCACCAGTAAATAAGAAACAAATAGACTTTATAGGATGACAGAGACTCAATGGCTGCAAGACAAAGCAACTGCTAAATAGAAGCACCAATGAAGGCATATCTTTAGAATGGAAGCAATCCACCATATAAAAGAATGTTTATTATGCATTATATTCATTAAATAATATTCATTAAATGCATGATTTAGCATTTCTAAACACAATATTTTGTTGCCTGATCAGTCTTTGGGCGGTGCATTCTAATACATTTTAGACAATTATCTGAATATATATATGACACTTTAAGATGGTTGAATCCTTTATATAGCAAAGAATGTCTTAATAATTTATACTTATGATTGCAGTCATGTCTTGACTTACTTTTACATTAACATCAGCTGTTGACTGTAGCTGTAGTATATGGCCACTGATGACAACATCCAAGAGTAAAGAACCATCTGAATCCAAACCACGGGCAACATGAGTCATTCGTACTAGCTCCCCTATGGATTTCAACAATAGTTCTGATGAGTGAATGATGTGAGCATCGGGTATATTTTCATAAGACACTTTAAATGTGAAATGAACTGACATGGACTATTTTGTCTAGAGCTAAATGGCTGTAAAAATGCATTTCTTGAAATATGTATTTGCTGATGATTACAGAAAGGCTTCTACCCAAAAATACCACAATCGTATTTATTAAAACATTTTAAAAAACTAGAGGCAGCTACTAATGTCTTTCTGCCTCAGTTGCCAATTTGCACAAATCTAACAATTTCCACTTCATTGTAATTGTTTCATACTTTTCATACTAATTTGTGAATTCTTTTTTAAAACTATGAATTAAAAGTTGCGCACATTTTATTATACATTTTAATATGGATATTATAAAACATACTTTCTCTTAGTGTACAGATTTTATGTACATTTGTTGTTTGGAAAGTACAAAGCAACATTTGGCTATCAAGGTGTTACTGCCATTGGGTTCATTCTGTAACTTCACTTCTTTATGGAATCATATACAAATTAATTACAAACACTTCTAAAAGAAGATGTTTTGGATCTTATGCAAAAGAAACATCTGTATCCTATTTTTACTAACCAGTAGCAAATTCTACTTGTGTTTCCCGCTTGAAAATTGCATCGGTGAGCGAAAAGCCATTCACAGCTTCTCCAATTTCCTTGGCTGTTATCCAATAAATAGGACTCAGAATAGAAACCAGCACTCTCATTACAGGACCTTTAGGAGGAAAAACAACATTTTAGATGTTTAGGAGCATAGCATCTTTTTGAAGCAACTGCCTGTCACATTTAACTGACAAAACTTGAAGATCATGGATATTTTTTTTTCTTTGTTCCTGACTGCCATAAATAATTTATGAAAAGGATAGAATAAATCAACATTATAAAAAATGTATTGAAATAAGCACAAGGATCTCAATGTGTTTGCCTGCTTTCTGATTTTCCCATACTGCTAGCGAATGTCCTGGTGGCCTTCTACATACTGTAGACAGAATTCTGTTTGAAACCCACATAGGCCCTCAAGAGTCTGAACTAGTTTTGTGCCGTGTCATTTTCCTAAATGCTTCTATGCTCCTGGAACAAAATAAGATGTGCTCTGTACTTATGAAATCTTGATATCTAGCATAGCCATGATAAACATAGACCTTTCATGTTAATTTATAATATTACAACTAAAAGAAATGGTGTAAATCTGATACATCTAAATAAAATCTTTAATGCATGAAAGGAACAGCTGTACCAAGATTCCAAGGGATATTTGTAATTTTGGCTTCTATGCTTGTAATATCCTCATCTGGACCATCTATTACGGTAGCATTCAGGAAAGCGATTCCAAACTCAACATCATTAATATGTCCAATGACGCTTCCTCTTGCATGTGAGGGTCCACCTGCGGGGGAAAGGAAAGGAAAGCCAAAGGAAGCAGTTTTCTCCAAAATACACAACTAAATTCTAGAATTCATTTCCTGATGATGGTAAAAAAAAAAGCAAGTAGACAAATTCATGGAGAGAATTGCTATCATTGGTCAAGAAAATAATGTCAAGAAGCATGCGCTTCTCAGTGGCTTGATATTATTGCAGTGTTTCTCAACCCTGGCGACTTTATCATCTGTAGACTTCAACTCCCAGAATTCCCCAGCCAGCTTGAGGTTGAGAAACACTGTATTAGTGCATTCATTAATTTCCCATTGGTATCATGAATGCTGGATTAGAGAACCATTTTTTTTTACTGTACGTCTCCTTATGCCTGTCTGGGAAAACTCTTACACTGAAATAGAATATATTTAAAAAATCAAATCATATATAGGTTTGGGTATCAAGTGCTGGTGTAACTCCATAGTGCTCTCTCTGTTAGGGAATCTTAAAATTAAATTGCACATCTATCAGACTTAATCATTCTACCGGATCGGGTGCCCCAAGAGAGATATCATTTTACGAGGTGCAAAGTCCTGTAGGTGAAAAACAATTCCTGTTTAACACTGCTTGCTAGTTCCAACATAACAAAATGTGGCAGGAAGGAAAGTAGAGTAAGCTCCTAAAGGAATTCAGACAGGGTTTATGCCATTATTTGAGTAGGAAATTAGCCAAGCCACCACAGTATTATTAATCATTCTGACAAGTTCTTCTAATGCATTTTGAGGAAAAAACATTCCAAGTATCAGCCACAAAAGAGACATCCCTGTTTTTTCAAACTTCACCAGATTTTTGTAAATTTGTGTTTATAAATTTGAAGGGGATCAACAAGCAACTTCACTTGGATTACACAGCATTTTAAATAACTTTCTAACACTTAAGAAACTTTCTATCCAGCTTTAATAAAAAAGAAATAATAAGTAACCTTTAGATTAATTTGCAAAATTTTGCCAGGAACTTTGAATAGTTTCCAAATTCTTTTTTGAGTTTAGCTGAACATATTAACCTCAAAAATTGGTCTTTTAGTGAAGCAAAAGATAGCAGAACTGCAGTGAGAAAACTAATTCTAAGATTCACTATATCTGTGCTGTAATTATGAAAATAGAATATGCTGGTCTAAGTGCTTATAATACCAGAAAATATCAAGGATCTGTTGCAGTATCAGAAGTCAAATGCTCTACTGTCCTTCTGTTCAGTTTTAAAAATGTTGTGGGTACATCTACCTACTGAGTCAGCAATATACTATAGATAGTCCTCATTTAGTGATCCAATCAGGATTAGCAACTTGGTTGAAAATCAAAATGGTCACTAAGTGAAACCACATGATCTTACTTTCATTCTCCTTTGCTTTATAGACCTGCAAAGGTCATAAATGTGTACATTGGTCATAAGATTACTTTTAAATGGTCACTAAATGATGCAGTAGCTAAATAAGTAGTTCTTATTTAGTAACTAAATAAGGACTACCGTATTTGCATTTGCTAGTGGTTACCAAGAAACCATACTTAGCACAATTAAAAGATATCTGCCTTTGCCAGCTAGAAAGCATCAGAGTTTGGGCCTCCAACTATCTTGCTTTCCTTGCCTCTTCACTGTGCTTTGGTGCAAGCTGAAAACTGAAGAAAAAAGAGGAAAGAATTGGAGCCAATAAAGATATCAAGTAAGATAGAAACTATTTGTATGTGGAAGTCATTTGGAGAGAAAAAAAAGCAACCCAGAAGAAGATATATTATATAGAGGAGGAATAATCTAAAGAAAAATGAAGGTGGGTGGGTGGGATGAGTCAGTTGTATTTGCTGGAAATATATGTGAGAGGAAGGGGATTACTGATCCTGAACAAGAGAAAGAAATGTGCAGTCGATTTTCATTATTCACAGATTCCATGTTTGTGAATTCACCTCCTTGCTAAAATTTATTTGTAATCACAAACTGCAATACTTTTGCAATCATTCGCAGACATGCACAAGGCGGCAAAAAATTTAGTCACCCAGCACAGATGTTCCCAGCTGAGGTCGAACAAGATGATGCTCTGTCTTCCTGTTTCAGCTCTAGTATTATAAACAAGTCTCCTTTTCACAGTCTATTTAATTCACAATTTTTGGGATTTTTTGTGCTGAAATATATATTAAATAAGATTTCTTTAAACAGAAACACACATAAAACAAGACTATATATTGATTGGTTGGTGAAAATGTTGTGACCAGAGGCTCACAGGAATGTAATTCGGTATTCTCCCCAAGAGCAATCACTCAGTATTTGCTAAGTCAGTGTTTGTGGCAATTTTGTAGAACATAAGCAAGGAGTAAGATTCAACTGTGCATTGAAATAAATAATTTTGTGTTTGGGGCATCAGATTTTATATATGAAATACATTATCTGCAAAACTCTTACCTGGCTGATATGAATCTTTATCTTTCTATTTACCTTTCTATTTTTCAGAATTCCTAAGTTGACAATGGTTCAACATTTTGACAAAACTTAATACTTTCCACCCTTTTTGTCTTCAGATAAAGGACCTTTTGTGGTCCCTAGCTGTGGACTTTTCTTAGCTATTTTCAGCTATTTTAAGTTCTCATTTGAACATCAAATTCAAGATAAGTATAACTGATGCTGTATTCTTTCTTCCTCTGCATCTAAAAGAGGAACACACTAAGTGTCTTCCAATCTGTATTAATGTGCAAGATGATTTTTTTGGAGGGTAGAAAACATTACAAGAAAGATAATGGAAATAAACAATGCAATCGCATCAGCTCTGCATCATTTAGAATCTAGTTCAGCTCTTAAAGACCTAAACAGCAAAGGATTTACATTACAAATGTCAACATGTATTGTTATGCCATTAGAAATTAATAGCGTTGAATGCGTTCAGTGAATAGGCAGGATCATCATTCATTAAAATAAAAGACAAAAATTGGACAATGGCACCTTCCATCTTCAGTTATTGCCTTAGGAGAAACTTTTACATTTCCTTTTAAAGCTGCTGCAATTCCAGTAATCATTAACCTCTCCACCTCATGCTGTTTAAATCCAAGAGTAAAGACTCATTAAAGCAGATTAGGATTCGGAATATATTTTCTTCTTGTTTGGAAAGTAACACCAATAATGAGCTGTGAGTTAAAGTTGCATATGCACAGCTACCTGGACAAGCCTGAATGTTACACCTGGATATTTGAGCCTCATCTCCAGGACAAGGGCGTCCATTGTTAGAGGCAGGTGGATTGCTGCACAATCGTGATCGGATCTTTTCCCCTGCTCCACAAGATGCTGAGCATGTACTCCAAGGCTGCCATGGACCCCAGTTTCCATCCACTGCAAACCAATTCAGAAGTAAAATAAAAAATTAACAATGTTTCATTAATGCTTCTCAAGAGTTTGGGGGTTTGGGGGGGGGATAATGACAAAAGCAGCTATTACAATGCAACTATTATATAATAACTGAAATTATTACTATTATTGCTAATTATGCATAAATGAATGAAAGGGCTATTAATAGTTAAAAGGTAGGTGAATGGAGATCAGATGAAATCTAGGATTGAAATATAGCAAGCTAGAGCAAGAATAGGAGCAAGAATAGGCAAAGGAAAGAAGCTGAGGAATGGGATAGAAGATTCCTCACTTACATATAGTTCAGAACCTCTATTCACAATCGGTAAAATCTATTTCAGAATATACTAAAATTGCATGCACATTCACACATCTATTTTGTGTAGTAAAATAGTAATAAAGAAGATATATGATGGATGTTTACAAGTTAAGAAACAGGCACAGCAGGTCAGTCTCTTCAAAAGGGGTTGATCTCATTCATCTCCAAAAGAGGTCAACTGAGTGGATTTTATACATCCCTTAATTTTTTTCTTCAATCACTGGGGCGCAAAGTGCCTCCATGCTGTATAAAACAAAATAGTCAATGCAAAGCGGGCTTAGCACCTCAGTCTCTGTTCCTCTTTGCACCATTATTTTGGTTAGGAACAGAGCTACATTGCAGTAATATGTAGATTAGTACAAAAGAAGTAACAGCCAATAGCTCATTCACAGATATCCAGATTTCAAATCCATCAGAACTTGTGATGAATTTTTATCCCTATAAACATGCAGAGTCTTGTTGAAATATCTTCAGTTCTGGTATGTTTCTATTGTTATTGTTAGAAACATCCTCAGTGTTTTGCAGACATCTAGAATATTGTATTTCCAGTCCGGCTGTCTGTCTTAACCTAACTCACCAGGACATAGCTCTGCATGACATCTCTGAGTCTGTGTATCAGCCCCTGCACAGGCTCTTCCTCCATTAAGCGGGTGAGGATTGTCACAAGTCCGATATCTTCTCATATGGCCACTGTTACAAGTTCGACTGCAAGTCCCCCAGCTGCTCCATGGGCTCCAGTTTCCATGTCCTTTGGAAACAGGACATTTTTCAAATGAGTAATTTTTTTTATACTGAAAGGCACAGGAATTAATAACAATAAAAAGAATGTATCAATGGTATGCTTATTGTCAGCCTATTGTTAAATAAAGATAAGGGAACACTTTTGGAAATAACTATATTGAAATAACTCCTCTGCCCTCCTAACTAGAATATAACATTATAGCTCTCCTGGACCAGACTTCAATCTAATGTTTAATCACCCACAAGGTGAAATCTTTCTCAGTATCTATCAAATTGGCCCTATGCACTTACTGGGGCAGAGATCAGTGTTGCAAAAGTCAACCTGGAGATTGTTCCCTTCACATCTGAGTCCACCATTCTCTGGGGGTGGGTCTGAGCAATCTCTTGTTCTCTGTTGGGTACCACCTCCACAAGACATAGTGCAGGCACTCCAGCTAGACCAGGAAGTCCATTTTCCATTCACTAGTTAAATGAAAATACGTATCTTTTACATACACCAACATATAAACATTAGATCAGAAATAGCAAATATAATTGCTGTGCAAATTCTGTGTAACTAAATCTGATGTCTATGAAATCTACAAATTAGAGCAGTTGATTAAGGAGCCAAAGCAGTATTGTAGATTAACTCATTACTCACTGCGAGGAGTTCAGTTCTTACCTGCTCAAGGTTGACTCAGCCTTCTGAGGTTGGTAAAATGAGAATGTTGGGGGCAATATGCTGGCTCTGTAAACCACTTTTGTAAAGCAGTATGAAGCAGTATATAAGTGCTATTGCTATTAAGTTCCAAGCAGTATTTAAGAATATGAATATTCTCTATATGAAGGAAGGCTCACCCTCCTTCATCTTACAAAACCAAACTTTGTATTTGTCATAGACTGGCTGCTACTATTTTGGCTGACTTCCTCATCTACAGGCTGAACCATTAACTGAGAGCCAAGTACTGCTATTAAAGAATATGGAGGAGAGAAATTAGAACTCTTTTTGTTCAATAATTTGTTACCTGAGCACATCCCCAGAGGTTTATTTAAAGAGCTTACATGCTAAATTTTCCCTTTCCCTTTTCTCCCCACTTCTCTTCATTTCTGTCTCACCCTATATTTAGAACACACTACATTTAAATGAGAGCAGGTTTAGTGTAGTGGTTAAAGCATCAGACTAAAAACTGGAAGATCATGAATTCTAGTCCCACCTTAAGTACAAAGCCATCTGGGTGACTTTGGTCCAGTCTCTTTCAGGAGTGGGTTGCTACCGGTGCTACCATGCATGCACCTACCACGCATGCATGTGCCAATCAGCTGAGAGGAACTCTTTTATCCTCTCAGCTGATTGTCTGAGATTTTTTAGCTACTGATTTGTCTGAACCAGTAGCTTTTTTTAGCTACCGGTTCAGCCAAACCAGTAGTTCTGTTTTTGCTACCGGTTCAGCCCAATAGCAGCTTTTTTTGCCACTGGTTCACCTGAACTGATGCGAACCAGTAGAATGCCACCTCTGGTCTCTTTCCCTCACTCTTAGAAAGGAAACAATGGCAACCCTCTTCCACAAAGTCCTTGCCAAGAAAAGTGCGAGAATCGGACTCAATTGTACAGAATGAAAAAAAAATTAAGTACTTTCTATGAACTCAGATTAAAAACAAAATATATTTGTAACTTACCTGGACAATTTCTCTCATTGCAAACCTGCATCTGTACATCAGGCCCATCACAGTAAGAACCATTAAATGATGGAGGAGGATTATTGCACAGCCTTATTCTGTTCTGAGTACCTTTGCCACATGTCTCACTGCAAGGTCCCCATGATAACCAGGAACTCCAGGCACCATTAACTAGAAGCAAACAAAGTTAGTCTAAAAAGAAACTGTAAAAATAAAACAAGGAAAATACAAATTGGAATGGATCATAGTGGCATATGTGGGAAGGCCATTTGCACAATAGATATTATTATTTTTTTGGCCTCTGATTCTCCCTAGAAGCCTATCAGGGGATTCCAAGAATTTTGGAACATATTAGAAGAAGAAAACTGCCTAAAACTAAACAAGGGCATTTTGAGCTACCACTCCTATTATTCCTCATACAATTTAAGGGGGAATCAAATGTCTCATTAAGATGGAAAAGAAAAGACAATTATAAAGGCAGATGTGGGGGGTTTTTTATGATCACAAACTTTGGATCCAACCATTTTTTTGGTTTTCTAATAGGAAGTTTTTAATTTTATGAATGCATTAACTGCCTATAGCACTTTTCAGATCAGAAGTGCTCATGGTAGTTTACAATCTAGTGTCTGAAATTTTTAAATTAAGAACAGTAATCCAAAGTGAATCTCAAAACAGATTATGGAAACATTGTAGTAGAGTAAAACCTTCTTAAAACCTTCTTAATTTTCCACCTTCTTAAAACCAATTCCAATGTTTACTTTGGAACAGACAAGTAGATACGTTTTACAAATGATTCATTGAGGAAGAAAAAGAAATGTTACGTCAAGCATACCACTAAATCATTTCTCACCTGGGCAGGGCCTTATGTTGCACACCATCGACTCCACTGCATTGCCTTCACAAGGTCTTCCTCTGTGTTGAGCTGGAGGGTTGCTGCAACTTCTGGTTCTGGTTTTGTTGCCTTGCCCACAGGTTTTCGAGCATTCTTCCCAAGACCCCCATTCTGACCAGCTTCCATCCACTAAACAGCACCCACAATTTATTTGCAGTTACTCATATGCACTCGAAATGATTGATAACTTCATAATTACAATAATAAAAGATTAAATGGACTGGTGGTATAGATTAAATAGAAATATTGGCTATTATTCAATATTTCCTTAATATGTCCTCTTGATCAAATCAAAGAAACTAAACATTGTTGTGGTTGCTAAGTTTGCAAATTTGGAAGAAAGTTCCAAGGACACAAGTGGAATTTAATTTAAATAACTTATTTAAATTAATTCAATTAAATTATTACTCAATTATTCATGAGTAATAAAGAAATAATAGTACTGAATCATGGTAGAAGTATCTCTTAAGCATCACTTTGTGAATAAACAAAAGATGAGCATTTACCTGGACACAACTTGCTCTGACAGCTGCGTATTTCATAATCAGGCTCCATACAGCTTCGTCCACCGTTAGCAGGAACGGGATTGTTGCATAAACGAATCCTTTTTTGGATACCTGGGCCACATGTTACACTATATGGTTGCCAGTCAAGCCATTGAGAAAACCCACCATGCACTGCAATGGAACAAATTGCATTAATTTAGTCAATAATCCTTTTGGATCCTATACGTGCATGCTATGGTCTACAGTCTTTAAAAAAATCAAAAGGTTGGCCTTCCATTAGTCTACTACAATGTTGTTGTGAATGATGATAACTAAATATTGAATAAAGACTTGGCTGGAAGTGATTCAGAAGAATTAGCAATTGTTGTTCTTGGCTTTTCTTTTTTAAGAAGAGAAATCAGAAAAAAACCTCTCCTTTTCATTAGCCTATCTCAAACTAAAAATGGCCTACAGGTTTGCCTCCAATCTCTGAAGTTATTATTCTATCTATATAATGAAAGTAGTTAGATAGATCTTTATAGAAATGGCTAATTTATATTACTATGAAAAAAAACCCAAAAAATTGTGGTTTGATGTTAACGTTTTATTTTACAGCAATAGAGAGTTTTCCTTTTCCCAATCTTTCCTCACTTTTACTCCCTTCCCTTTCTGCCCGCTTCTTCCCTATTTACTTTTGTATTTTGTGTCTTATCTTATAACTCAATAAAATGAAAAAATATAATTAAAGTAGTTTGAACTAATGTATGGATTAAAGTATGCCTTCTAACTTCCTTTTATGAATGTTTTGAACAGGCTGATAAGATAGAAAAGAGGATAAAAATGAATAATACTGGGGCTTTTATATATCAAGAACAACAACAAAAAAGAAAATAATGGCATAAGTAATTGCTTAGTATTCATTTACTGTACTTATTGTGGAATTCATTCCATAGATTCTGTCCAGTTCACAATATAACTTCTACTTCTTTACTTCCTCTTTTATCACTTTGAGTGATAAGGGATCACAATATGACAGAGAAATAATTTAAAATGTCCTTCCAAAACTGGCATCCTAGTTCACCACTAGCCTTCAAAAGGCCAGAATATCTGCAAATGTGTTCTGCAGCGTTGGAGCAATCGTACCAAACACCTGCCTCCAAGTCCAGGTTTTTTTTACTTCTAGGGAAAGCATTGGAACCTTAAGTATTCCCTGTCTCAATGCCATCAAAGAATGGGAAGAATCATTTTGAAGGATTCAGCCCTCAATCCAACATTATCCTGTTTCTCAATCCTCTGATAATTGAAGTACACTTAGCTTTAATAAAAATGGGTGGCACTGTTCGTTCTTATTCTTCATTCTTTACTCTTACACTTTCAATAATTTGTCTCTAGACTAGAGCATGCACAAGGAAGAATGGCATGTCCTTAGAAACCATACATTGTGAATAACTGAGGACAGCTTGTAGAACCCCAGTGGCTAGCATACATTCAGATATATCAAAAAGCATTTGCCTTCCTGTACTTCCCATGTAAGTTGAATTTAAAGAGTGATGCAGAGATGTAAAATTAATCTTTTCCAGTAAGCACAAATTTTATAGGAGACTTTCAGGTTTCAATTAATGTTATTTCTAAAAGCACAGCAACAGTTCTCTCTTCTGACAGAGTATGTCTCAGTAGACAACTTTGCTGAGTAAGAAATATAAATATAGTGACATCTCTTTATTGCTTTTTTACTTAAAATGCAGGTTAATTAACTACAAAGAGCTTCTCATTATGCTAATCCAAGCCTCAACACTAACCCTGGACAATGAATGGCACTTTCACAAGGACAGAACCCATGAGGTTCCTAGCTACACATTCATATTCAGAAGTATCCTCTTTACGAGCAACTGCAATACGTAGGGAGCCATTCGTCAAAACAGCCATTCGGTCTTGATTCAGAAGAGGCCAGCCTTGACGAGACCATTCAATAGTTGGACAAGGTTCTCCTTCTGCTTGGCAGTTCAGCACTGCTGTGGTTCCAGCGTCAACAATGATCTCTACTGGTTCAGTTTTAATAACAGGTGCACCTAAGAGAAACAAAATATTCCTCCTGGGTTGGCTGGAATTCTGTGATAAATCAGTAAAAGCAAAGCTCTGTCCTTTTTAACATTGCTCTGTATCTATTCAGTTCTATAATGCAGTACTATTTCCATTTCTCTTACTTAAATAATTCTGTAGTTTGCACATTTTCATTTACTGTTCTACTTTCATTTTTTTTTATGACAGGCATTTTTGCTATTATATCAAATCCAGCCTGAGGTAAGTGAGAGACTATGAGTAAGGGGTGGGCAATCCATAGTTGGCATCTGCGACCTTTTTATGCCTCAAAAGCTTCCAGGGATTACTTTACAAAATGTTCAGTAGCAAATTTATGAATGTTGGAACCTATTTTCTGCTTTTACCAATGGGAAACAAATGAAATAAAATGTGACTAAATCAGGAAAGAAAGAGAAAACCTTAACACGAGAATGATGTCAAATAGTCAAATCCAGCTGAGTGACATGATGACTCTGGCTCCTGAAGATGAAATTAGTACTAAAGAAGTGCAACCCACTGTTCAAAATATTCACCTGTGCTATAGAAGAAAATATTGGGCTGTGGAGGACATACACGGTCGCTGTCATTCGTGATTATTGACATAACATTCAGAAATGGGTATACAGACTCCTACTCAGCACAAAATTGAGGAGTTTTCAAGTGCTCCATACAACTATTTGACTATCTTAAGATATATTTTAAAACTCAACAGGAAAAGCCCAGTTCTTTCAGTTGTCTGTACTGTATCTTGTTTCTTTCAGCATCTTGTTTCTTCTCCACCATTAACTGTTCATTGGGGAAATCATTATGCTGCCATAATAAAAGTAGCCACATGATTTTCCTCCAAGCATAATGGTGTTCAGAATTAAACTCCCATGATCTCTGCAAAGCAAAGTTAATACTATATAGTAGGAAGAAATAAAAGTTCCAGGAATATTAAAGTTGGGCAAATAGATTTATTGCTGATCTGAATAATATCTGTTATGTTTATCCTTAAGTCCTTTGTATTGCATTTATCTGCTGTGTAGTTTTTCTTACAATAGAATGTATTTTTTCCATGATTTATTTTATTATTTTATTTTATTGTATTTTATTTTACCATAGTATTTTATTTTAGTATTTTATTTTATGAACAAAGGTATCTAACACTGAAGTAACTCTTCACAAAATAAAAAGAAGAGCATGGTAATCCTTGAAATTCTTGATTGGGTGCTTCCTCATACCAAACTATGAAAATCTGCACAGCGGTATATGTGTTTATGTAGTCATACTTTCTCAAGTTTTTTCAAAAATAAGGAAAATGCCTCATGCTTGCTTATTCAAAAATAAACTCCATTGGAATCTACAGACTTATCCCAGATGTATGTAACACTGAGGCAAATAATATTTTCTCTCAATACATTCCTTACCCAAATCATTTTGGAAAAAAATAAATATTTTAAATTCTTTTTTTAAATAACTAGATTGCAATATTTAGTAAACTGAATAGTCATAATATTCTGAACCACAGAATGGGTCAGTTCCAGTTAGATGCCAAAAAGAATACATTCTTCAAATATGCTAAGTGAAAATGTCCTCATTTGCCAACTCTCTACTGTACTCAACTTCAACTTGATGCCATCCATGTGTTTGGCTAAGAATTCCGAATCTCCAGACCCATTTGAAGGCCCTGAGGCTATGGAAACCTACTCCTTGACAAGTAGGAGATGAAGAAAGTGAAATCTGAAAGCAAATTCATATTGTTTGAGATTCATTTATGACGTTGACTATGGGCCATTGACATGGTAATACATCATTAATTCATCTCTTGTTCAAATTCTAAAACTGAAGGGGAAGTGAGTTGGAGAGTGTATGTGTTACACAAAGAATTTCGTTTGTTTGGAAGTTACCTACATTTACAAGTACAGCAGATACACTCGGGTACACATTTCATAACTCTTAGGAAATTGTGGGAATATGGGTCTCTAACTTACTATGTAATGTAAGAGTGACACGGTGTTCAACCACACCAGCATCATTTGTAGCTATACATATATATTCTGCAGCATCTTCATTCTGAAACAAAAAACAATGCACAGGTGATTGTTCCGTCTGGGACTGTCTATATTAAACAATATCTTATACATTTGCAGATGTAGGCTTTAAATGAAATCATTTTTTGTAGACAAATACTGTTAATTTCATGATATGATATACCTTAGTTAAATAACTTTTCTTTAGTATGTGAATTTTATTAAAAGATTATGTTTTCATATGATCCTATTTCCACTGGCTATGTTGACTGGAAATTTTAGTAATGTGGAGTTCAGGTAAAATTGTTTTATAGTGTGCCAATATAGAAGTGTAGCCTGATAGATCAGAAATAAAATAAAGATATTTATAATACTATGCTACTTGGGAATTCTCTCCACATGTGCTGCAAATATGCCTTCTATAATTCCCAGCCATAATTCCTATCTTTTGCCCTGCATTGGCAGTTGTAATTTTGTTGTATTTAGGAAAGATTAGGAAAATCTGGAATTATACATGCATACATATATGCAAAAATATTTTAGAATATATAGAAAAAGAGCATCTGTAGTAATTACAAAAAGGAAAAAGTTTGAGTTGAATTTTTATCCCTTAACAGTATCATAAAGATAAGTGGGATAATCGTAGCAAGACATCTTGCTGGTAGAAGATGGATACTATCATGCTTAATTAAATCCAATTGTTGCATTAGTTCAGTGCTAACTCACTACTGTTCCATAGATGGCAAGGGATCCATTGCTAAGTTGCCTGATTCGATTGCTGATCAAAGTGCCGACTCCTTTTCTGCTCCACTGAATAGTTGGAGGAGGGTCTCCTGTGACTTCACAGTTGAGAATAGCATTGCCACCCAAAGGTTCAATCCAACTGGAATGATAATCTCCCATGAATACCGGAGGTTCTGAATTTCAAAATAATAAGTATAAGCAACTAAGTAGAAAACAAAAGTCTGAAGAAACTTGAAACCCACAATATAGAGGAAATATTTTGTGGATCTGAAACATGATCCATAAATGTATGTAATAACCTGTGAGATGTGGCCATCATATTTTTCTAGACATTTCTGTTATTTTTGCATTGAATCATTTGCAATGTAAGACAGTTCTTTAATTACAATATGTACCCAATTTTATTTTAACCCAAAGTGGAAACATACATTTTCATTCTACTTATTGATCATAACTAAAGACTTTATTTTTGTAAGCTGATTTTTACTGCCATTATTCCTCCTTGCCATGCATAATATTGTGCAATATGAAAGCTGAAATCTGTGAAACAAGGCTAAAATGTATCAGCAATACACACCTTTAACATAAACAGATCCAAGAGCCTTGATCGAACCAACTAGGTTTTCTGCCATACACACATAGGTTCCTGAATCTTCCTTAGACACTCTTTCAATAACAAGTTTACTCAATCCATTTACTCCATCATATTGTGCTAGCCAAACAAGAGATGTTAAAAAATAAATAAACTAATATAAATTAAACATATTTGTAAAATTGATTTTACTCATTAAAACATGTTTTAAAGACATATTGACTATTTCCTGTTATTGACTTTGCTTTGCAGCAAAAAACAAAATTTGGAGACAAACAGGAAGCCATATTGTCTTCTTGTCTCGTGTTCTGCTCACAATGCAGCTAGTCCTCAACTTTCAACCACATTGGAGCCCAACATGTCTGTTGCTAAGCAAGACTGTATTTAAGTGAGTTTTGCCCCATTTTATGATCTTTCTTACCCCTGATGTTAAGGGAATTGCTGCAGTTGTTAAGTTAGGAACATGATTGTTAAGTGAATTTGGCTTCCCCACTGACTTTGCTTGGCAGAAGGTGACAAAACATGACCACATGACCCTGGGACGCTGCAACTGTCATAAATATAGGCAAGCATCCAAATTTTGATCACGTGACCATGGGAATGTTGCAAGACTTGTAAGTGTGAAAAACAGTCATAAGTCGCTTTTTTTCAGTGACTTGGTAATTTGAAACGGTCACTAAACAAATGGTTGTAAATTGAGGACTACCTACCTGTAAATGTTTTATTATGGAACTTTCTGCTGATTGTTTTTCAGCTATTGAACTCCTTCCAGACAATTGTATCTCTAAACAAAACCATATTTAGGAAACTAAGGCATTTGGTAGCTAGAGTTAAGATGGTATTTAATGGCTGTACGAGTTTGGGTAGTTGATGGTTTAGTAATATTTTTTATGGCTGGGAATTAAAGGAAAAGAAATGTGTTTCTCTAGTCCCAAAGCTACAGGTTAAACCTAAAAAATAATATACACAAACAAGGCATGGGACCCAGTACCAAAGCACTGATGATGTTAGTAAGTTTGGTAATGAAACTTCTGCAACAAAACCACCAAGCTCAGAGACAACAAGGACAAATATTCCCTCCTATCAGTACCAGAACTAAATGTTTTTATGGGCACTAGGGATTCCTGATGGCCTCCCTCCTTAGCTCACCAGGACAACTTATTTTGCAAATCACATTGCTCACTCCATCAAAAAGAAAGAAAGAAAGAAAGAAAGAAAGAAAGAAAGAAAGAAAGAAAGAAAGAAAGAAAGAAAGAAAGAAAGA
>JAOYMU010000010.1:4303053-4315277 GCA_025802295.1 Psammodynastes pulverulentus
AAAAATGGCTGCGCGGGCCGGATTAAAAGGTCCGACGGGCCGTATACGGCCCGTGGGCCGTAGTTTGCCCACCTCTGACATATGGTCAGCTTGCATTACATAGACTTGCTCCCCTACAAATTATTTCCCATTTTATTCTATGGCTTTCATTTATTTCTCCATACCATAAAGCCTTCATACATAATGTCAGTTATGGCCTATCCTTCACTATTCTGGCAGTCCATCACTGGTCTCCTGTTTCAATGATTATACGAGATACAAAATGTTCTACCTAGGTTCTATCATAGCCAAACAACAGGTACGGTGCATTTCTGCTATTCTCTTCTGCCAGCCTTTCTTTCTCAGGTTATCCTCACTAATCATGTCCTGGGAATCTACCAATCCACTTCAATCTTTCATTAATCACAAAAGGAAGATAAAGTTTTGCTTTCAGTAAAATGCAACCTGGAAAAGGACACAGGAAGTGGGGATTAAGAGAAATAATCACCATAATGATTTAGGCAATCTTCATTGTGCTTTTACCAAATTGTTTCTAAGCTTTGTTTACCCCTACCAAAAATTATCTTCATCAGTGTGACTGGCATCACTGGGAGCCAAGCTAAAAAACACCAAGTGCATGCAGTTATTTCAGATTGTGGTTATGTATTAAACATTCTTCTTGTGCCTCAATATCATTGGTTCAATTCATATCCACAATTCTTATGACTGCATTGCATGATCAATCAATCAAATGTGATTTTGCCCAAATGATATTAGATTTTATATCTAATCATTTTATACTTATGTAATATTTACTGAAGTCCAGAAAAAGTGAGTCCGATTGACAAAATGGGAAGGTAAAATGTTGCTAGTGACAACATGTCAAATTTCAACTTAGTTCCTCTCCAGCTCCAACATATTTTTTTTAATTTTTCAAAAAGATTTGCAAAGGAAATAGCTCTAGTCAAATAAGAAATTAATAATTGGGATTGAAGTTGTGTTTGACATAGTGGGAGCATTGTTTCCTAGATTCAAATAAAGAAATATTTATCTAAATGTTTAATTTAATTTTATTAAATTTCAAAAGTCAATAAAATGTAAACAAGCAAGAAAATGGAAATAAAAAAGGAGACAATAAAAATGTGAAAAAAGAAAAATACCGGTAATTGCTTTCAACTTTCTTTGGTAAAGATATAGAGAAAAACTGCACCAATTCTTATTTTAAAATCAACAATAGTCTATGTTACTTCTATAATTCCATATAATTTTAATTATTAAATCCTACTTTCTGACATAAAGTCCAAAAGTAGCTTCATTAGGAACTCATTACTGTCTCTTAAAATAGGACATTTTCATTTCATACTTCCCCCCATGTTCTATAAACCCATCTCTAAATCCTCAATTCTCCTTATTAATCAACAAAAATCCAGTAAATTGCAAAAATACTTACTAACAAATATATAGTCTCCTTTTCCATTAGGCCTACAATATATTAATCTCTCTATTTAAACATAGCAAAAAAAATAAAATAAAAACTATCAAAAATTACCAAAAATAACCATTCCTTATTTAGATATCCAAAAACTAATCAATTACTCTATTAGACATTTCCAAAAGAAACACTATCCAATCCAGATAACCATTCAACATCACCAGAAATAGAAACTCATTAATTAACTATAATTAGGTAAATCAATTTTATATTTTTCCTTCTTCCTCCCAACCATCCTTAAGTCCCACAAATAATCCTGTTTTCTTCTAGTGTCTCTCCCTCTTCTTATCATCTTTTAAGTCCACTTGTAGTTTCTGTGAAGTAACTCCAACAACTCTCTTCTATTTCAATTTCAACAGGTAATCTACAACACTTTTTTCAATTTTTGATTTATTATCTAATTGCATTTATAAATCCAGTGAATCAATCTCAATTGTCTCCACAGGTATTTATTCGTCTTCAAAAATAACTTCTGGTTCCAGCAAAGAGTTAAAAAATTCAAGCATTTCACAGGTCCGTAAATTAAATATTTCTTTTAAAGTATCCCTCTTGTGCTGTGATAATCCACCCTCAAGATTTTGTTTTATAATTTTTATATAAACAAGACAGCTTTCCCACACAATGATCTTTCTATTCTCTCTTTCAAAAAGAAAAGCTAGTTCTTTCCATGTAAAGATTTTAATCTCCTTAGTTCCTCAGCCTTTTGCAAGGTAAACAAAAATCAGTAAAATGCTAAAATGTTTCTAAATACTGTATTTCCAGTAATAGCTTAAATCACCAAAAAGAAACACTTACCTGTACCTGAAGAAAGTCTCTGTTTAACTGAAGAAGAAATTGTAATCTAAAAAGTGTATTAGAAGTTAGAAAGAACAGTACTAATGTCCATAAATGTACACTACAAACAGTTGCAAATGTGATGGAAGACCCACCCCTTCCGGTTACAACCGATCTGGGAAACCTTCATTTCTACAGCTTGATCATGAAGAGGACAGTCCAGAGGACAAATTAGTTAATTTCAAATTTCCACCTTAAATCCAGAGGAAGAAAAAGGCCATCTTCCAGTAACTGGGAGTGAAACAAATTACCAAAGAAGGAATAAAATCAACTCTGAGAAGTCCATTTTTGAAGTTCTAACTTCAATTTTTCCCAAAGAAAACAATACAATGGATTTTTAGACTAACGATCCCTTATAGTAATAAAACCTCTGGTATCACAATTAGCATTTTTATTGATAACTGTGTTTTTGTTTTAAGCATATTTCTTATAGTGATCAATTTTATAGTTTCTACAATAAAAAGAATGTAAAGGCACAAATGAATGAATAAATAAATGTAAGTGGAAGGAACATTTTGATTTATTTTTTTATGAGAACCCAATAAATTAGGGTACAAGGGCCTCTGTCATATTTAGCATCAACACAACCTTAAACAGATATGCAATGTATTTTTGTAATAACTTACTGTGGATTATGAGTTTGAGTTCCTTAAACTGTTTGCCTGCAGAATTGGTTGCACTGCATTGGTAGTGTCCTTTGTCCACTCTACGAGCACTCTTTATTTGAAGAATCTGCCCTTTGTCCAAAACCTCAATATTAGGGTCACCTAAAAAGAGGGGCCTGGGAGGGAAAAAAACATCTTAAAATGGCATCAATTTCATAAAATGCTTTTAAATAAAGCTTTGGAAATATAGCATACTGACAGGTACACTACAAAGTAAAATAATATCAAATTTTACACTGTGGGAAATCCCGAGTAATCAATTTTTTTGAAATATAGAACAGGATATACAAGTCTTGGAATGTCAATTTCATTAACATTTCATCTAGAAAATGATAAAGTGAGAAAACACCCTATGCATAGAAGCTAACAGGGTTCCAAGACTTGTGATCTTCAAATAAATTTCTTTAATCTTAAATTAATTTTTAAGAAATGAAACAAAGCCAAAGAAAAGGACATTGACTTTACTATATTGAGAGGAAGCAAGCTTCTTATTTTTTGTCTATAAGTCATGTTAGAAAGGTTTAAGAATTAGCCCTTACTTGCCATCTTTGAACCACTGGATAATAGGAAAAGGAGACCCATTGACTCTGCATTCTAAAGTTGCCTGTTGGCTGAGGATGACTGAAAATTCATTGGGTCCAGCATCTCTTATAATAGGTGGGACTAGAGGAAAGAGACAACAAGAGACAACAATAAGGGATGATAATTAAATAGGAAGCCCTATTAAAATACTGCAAAGTGCTTTTAGGAAATGAAAAGTGAAAGCTAATCCTGGAAATAAGCTTTCTTTTCCTTTCTTTTCACACCAGAAATACATATTAAATATCAGCTTATAGTATCCATATTAGTGTTTCAATGTGGGAAGCTATTTTCATTCTAGGTTGACATTTGAATGATGATAATTTTGGGATTATTGCAATGAATGGTTTGTACTGGTTGTTTAAAAGTGAGACCCACCACATCATTCACACCAGTGAATTAGGAAAAGTGGTTCATAGAGCTGGCTACTTTTAGAGTTTTAGGCACAATTAATAGAGCATTAAATAATCTAAAAGCCTAAATAATGCTACTTCAAGGTTCATATCATTTCAAATAGCCAGGGTTAAAAACTATACAAAGCAAGTACAAATAATCTGGAATCCTGATTAATTCTCTTAGGTTTAAGTGTGTTGTTTTGTTGCTAGCTTGTCCTTTTAAAGGGCCCATATCACCTCAAAATAATAATGCAAGATAATAAGATTAGACGGTTATTTATAATTTATTTTGAAGACTGTATGAGAGTTAATTTACTACTGAGAACTCCAGGCTTGCATTACATACCGAAGCATGTATCTCTGAACTGCCAAGGACAATTCATATTTAATTTCATATCATAATCATATTTAAGAGTACCAACCTTGCACATCTATAGTGAAAAATTTCTCCGAACTCCCAGCTATACTGGTGGCTTTACATGAATACTGGCCAGCATCATGAGTTGCAACTTTAAGAAGTTTCAACAACTTTCCATTTTCCAGAATTTGCAAACTGCTGCCCTCCAGAACCTGAAAAGATTCAGCAATAATTGAGGTTATACCTGCTAAATATCCCAGATAATTGTTTGTGCTTAATTAGACAAGTTTTATAGCATACCTTGCTACCAGGAGTAATAACAGAAGCTAAATTACTTAATTCCTACTTTGGAAATTACCATAAACTTCTGGACTTTGACAGGATAGATTCTTCCAGGGAAGCTGCAGTGAACGAAGAAGAATGCTGTCTAATTCAGTGCCTCTTGTATTACTCTTTTAATGGGATAAGCATGCAGGCAGCAGTCTTGAAGAGATTATTACTGTTTGGAGTTACAACCCCTCTAATCAGAGGTGGTATTCAGCAGGTTCTGACCAGTTCTGGAGAACTGGTAGCAGACATTTTGAGTAGTTCAGAGAACCAGTTGTAACCTTCCCCCAGGAGTGGGGAGGGAATGGAGATTTTGAAGTATCCTTCCCCTGGAGTGGGGTGGGAATGGAGATTTTACAGAATCTTTCCCCTGCCATGCCCACAAGCCACGCTCACAGAACCGGTAATAAAAAAAATTGAATCCCACCACTGCCTCTAATCCCTTCAACCTATTTTTGAGATACCAAAATGAGTTTAGGAAAACGTCCATTAATGTAGAGAACTTCATGGTTAGCAGAAGTTGGAATCAAGATCCATTTATGTACTTTAATTTTATTTTGCCTCTACTTTTTTTTTGGGGGGGATCCTTTTTTGGATGGAAAGCCTGCAACTCTGATGGTAATGTATTTTTATACTGCTTTAGTCAGATAGGGTTATAGAAAGAACAGAAGTTTAATATTATTTTCAATATTATTCCTATATGAGATTGCATCAAAATAATAATCCACTCATGTGAAACTCAGTCTGGTGTTGTTCACATACATTTGAAATGCATCCAGCCTCATAACATATCAAAGATTAACAAAATATTCATAATTTTCATTTTGAAACTCAAGCTTTCAGCTTTCAGCTTGATTTTATTTTAAATCTAAGAAAAAACAGATAACATCTTAGTGTACCTGCACATTATCTTTATACCAAGTGATGACTGGAAAAGGATCACCAGATACCTCACAGAACAGACCTACAGGCTTGTTAATGACCACAGATGCATTGGTCACTTTGTCCTGATCTTTGATTTCAGGTGGAACTGCAATCAAATAAGTAAACATTTTAACAAAGTCACTTATTTGTATCATTGATTTTATTTCAACATTCTCAGTCCTTTTAGTTATTTGGCTTTTACATGTGCAAGTTCAAATTAGTTCATTTCTAATTTTTATTTTAACACAGCTAATGTCCATATTTTAATTATGCCTCAATTACCCCTTTGTAAAACTTAGAATGAAGTAACATTAACTCCTAGCAAAAGGGTTACTTTACCATAAACTTTCAAACTGTACTTTATTTCTGTGTTTCCAGCTTCATTGATTGCGGTGCAGATATATTCTCCACTGTTATATGGTGTGGCGGAGGCAATGACCAGCAAAGTTCTATCTTCCAAAATTGAAAGCCCAGGTTCATTGCCTGTAAGCTCCCTATTGTTATGTAGCCATTTTATCACAGGCTTTGGGGTACCTATATTAATAAAACAAAGGGTTCTAAATATTCCACTTAATTTGTAGTTCAAAAAAATAGATTGCATTTCAGAATAAAGTATTTGGTAGTTTTTAACAACATATACACCCTATTCAAGAGTTTCTGAACTGGCACAGATCTTCCTCCCCAAAAACTCTTCAAAAACCCTACAACTTGCTATTGTTTCCATGGCTTAAGTAGCAGATAGAACTGTCTGCAAATTGTCTCTCTACATTCTCCATTATATTTGCTTTTAAACAAGTGGCACTCATTAATAGCAGATGTCTTTCTTTACCCTGCATGCATCTAAACAAATTTTCTTCTCATATATACAACCCTCCCCTCAGTCACAAAGAAAGCTCCATTTAGCCATAAACTTACACACTAATACACGCAGGCAGACACATAGATGAGATGTGTTCAAGAGGCTCCAAAGAACTGGCTTTTGACTTTATTTATCCTTATTTAATTTAGACCTGCCTTTCTGCTCAGTACACAGATTGGCTGGCAAGCCTTATAACTCCCTATCACCTCCCATGAAATATGTTTTCAAAAAAATTCTGAACATTCTTTTCAGAAGAGGTAATTGGCTTTGTTTAACCCATCTACCTGGAGGCAAAAAGGGAATTCTAAAATGTCATTTTCCCTAAGCAAAGGAAGGCAAAAAAAAAAAAAAAAAAAACCTTCTTACAGCCTGCTAGCCAAATAAAACAAACAATTCCAACATTACAGGAAGGACTGATATCATTAATACATAAGCTGCTTATTTCAAGTAGCACCATATGGGGAACATTTTCAAGAAGACTATAGCGCAGATGCTACATATACTCAAGTGTCCATTTTTCCACTATAGCAAACTGGCTATTAACACAGCAAATCAGCTCTAAAATATTGGAAAAATACCAAACATTGGTGGTGTGATCCAAAGTTTGACTTCTGCCTGCAGGGTAGTATTAATTTACAACAACAACAACAATAACAACAACAACAACAACAACAACAACACAGCCAAGTGATTATTGTAAAAGATGGAAGGTCTAATCCTCCCATCCCAGAGACTGAGGAACTGCTGGTTATTCAATTCAAAGTGCTGGTTATTACCTATCAAATCCTGTATGGCATAGGACCTGAATATCAGAGAGACCATTTATCTCCAATTATTTCTGCTTGCTAAGTATGTTCCAACAGCATGGGTGCACTCCAGGTTTCATTGTCATCTTGTAGGATCTCAGAAACATGCCTTTTCTATTATGGCCTCACTGTCTACAATGGCATGTACCCAGAGATAAGGATGCCCTCTCTGCTGGGGTTCCAGAAAGCTTTGAAAACCTGATTTTAAAGTTTTGAACTTGACCTGGAGTTGATCTTTATATTTGTTCAATAGTCCCTGTTTTTTTGTTGTTCTTCTTGTTGTTGTTTATGCTGTCTATTAGAGTACTTTATTCTGGGTGATTTAGTCTGGGCTGGCTGTATGGGTCAGTGTTTTCACTTCTTTTTATGCTTCCCTTCTTTGTACGCCATCTAGAGTCCATTAAAGTTGGGTAGCTAATAAATTCAATTAAACGAGAAATAATAGAATCATCAGGTTACAAAAGTCAACATTCCCCAAAATGGAAATCCTCCACTCAGCAATTTATAATGCTCGGTACCTTTGATTGGACATGGGAAGGCAATTTGTTCTTTTGCTACTCGTTCTTGAAATGGAGAGTTGTAGGGTGGATCAAGTGCTCCAACAGTTGGAGGTTCTAATACAAAATGAACAGAATATGAACTTAATTTATACTTATTGGGTAGGTTTCCCAAATTCCAGTTTATAAACCCTTGAAATATATATACACACACACACACATACACAAATTTTAACTATTAAAATTTCATTATATATTACATATAATGTATTACATTTTTGTTTACTTGGTTCAGAGGCTTCAAGTTCATGGTATGCTAAGGAAACTCTGAGAAAAAAACTTTTCTATGTACATCAAGAAGAAACAGAAGCAACACCAGGTAAGTCATAATTCACGTTTATATTCCTCAGTATATTTGGAGATAAGTTAAGAATTTTCCCACAAACTGGATTTGTACCTTTCTGTTGGAATCTACTGATTAGCAAATCAGAGAAGCAATGATAGCCCTCTGTTGTTCTTATCAACATCAAATTTAACTACCTGAACTTCCTTTCCTGCTTAAAATGAAAAAATGTTACACATTTTTAATACTTGCCATAATTTTACCCTTACTGACATCAAAAATAAAGTATTTTTTCAATAAAACATATCTAACTTTATATATGTTCATAACTACCCACACAATTTGCTTCAGGGTGTAATAAAAACTTCCACTGAAATTTGAATTTGGAGAAAGCAACTATGGGTAGATAGCAACTAAGGGTAGATACAATCAGCAGTAATCTGACTGTATGAAATTGTTTGTGATAGATATAATTCCCAATATCAATAGTTCATCTTCCAAGAAAGATACCTCTCACTTACTAGTTCAATTCTCCTGCTTTAATGCAGAACTGTTTTTATATTCTACAAACAATTGTATTGAGTTCTAGGAAACATGAACTGTTAGTTTTAACCTTATATTGTCAATTTCCTATTACTTTATTTATGTTTTATGAATGTTTTTTAGCATACAGAATGGAGGAGCAATTAACATTAAAAAAATTAAATAAAGTTACTTCCAGGGTAGTTGGTGCTTTAAAAATTATAATTCAATTGCCATAACTAAAAAAAAAAATCAAAACAGAGTTAACATATCTAATTTTGCATTTTTGAACCAATGGAAAAAATGAATTTGGTGTCATTTAAAGTTTCCCATGAGATTCAACCTTAATAAAAAAAATATTGGGAAAATATAGTAAAGAAAATCATTTTTATACACACATACACAGTATGTACAGAGACAGAGATAGAGATATAGAGATATATAAACATATGACTGGTTGAAAAGGAATCTCTGTTTTATCTGATTGTATATACATATGCAGTAGGATATTCTCCCTTAAGGTTATATGTATGTGTTTGAATATTCTTAGTAAAAACAAAAAACCCTTATAATCCAATTATTTGCTGTAAGTGTAAACATAACCTCTTTTTAAAAATGAGAATTCTTCTTATACACTTTTCACTATAATGGTAACATTACCTTGAATTTGGATCATTATCTCAGCTTCATCATGGCCAGCAATATTACTTGCCACACATTTATAGATTCCAGCATCTGAAAGCACAGCATTGATGATACTCAGTGTTCCATCTTGAGATGAAGCGTATTGTTTTTTGTCTACCAAAAGGGGTTGTTGATCTTTAAGCCAAGTAATTCTTGGAGATGGGATTCCTTGAGCACTACAATGTATATGAACTCTATTACCAGCCTTTGCTTTAATCACTCGAGGCCCATGTTGTATCTTTGGAGGAACTAAGTAAAAAATAATAATAAATACAGAAAATTTTTAGAAAACAATGCAGTAAAACATGAAGAACACAACATAGCAATTGACCCCTACGTATTTTAAAGATATTTACATACTCAATGCAATCATTCAAATAACCTGCATAATTCATTTATCAATACAATACAAGCCACCCAGAGCCATTTGATAGTGAGGTGGGCAGCATAGAAATTTAATTAATTTATTATTTATTTATTATTTTATTAAATTTATATACCGCCCCATCTCCGAAGACTCAGGGCAGTTTACAGCACAATAAAAACAACAACGATATACAATTAAAATACTAGTTCCAATAAATCTAATTTCATTTTTAAAACCCCCATTAAAAACCCCTTGGTCACCCCAGGCCAACCTGCCAGAAGAGCCAGGTCTTTAGCTCCCGACAAAATAATCTTAGGTCAGGGAGCACCCGCAGCATTTGGGGCAATTCGTTCCAGAGGGACGAATGTTATAGAGCGACCAACTTAACGTGTAGGAAAGAGTCAATAGAAACCTTAGCTTCCCTCCCTCCCTCTCCCTCTCAATTTCTCTTTAATTGCTCTAAAGGGAATCCCTTGAGCTGCATTCTGCACTTGTCCTTGTGATTTTTTTGGCAAAACAGGCCTATCAGGCCTACAACTCTGGATTTCCTGGTGGCCTATCATCCATGTCCTAGCTAGCTATGACCCCTCTTATCTTCTTCAGGACCACCCAAGGTCAGCCAGATGCTGCCGTCAGCAAGGAGTGGGCAACCCAAACAATTGAAGAGCACTTTGCAAATTAAAAGGGCTTTGGAAATGATTGAAAACAACAATGCAGAGAAGAGGGTGACTGATGTGCTTAGGTTTCTACACATCATCAAATGACTTACAGTGAAATATTGCCAACTGTTATGGGTAACAGGACAGTTCAAGATTAAATCAAGGATTCAGGGCATGTCATGAAGTTGACATACAGAAACTGCACGGCTTAGGGGGCTGTTGCTCTTACTGAACCGGCTGCCGGCCAATCCTTCGAGTGTCACTTACATCAGCTCCAAAGTAATCTGTTTGCCTGCCCTTCAAGCAAGAGATAAGATGTCACCATCAGTTAATAGAAAGTGGCAAGAAGGAATAATAGTAGATGGGGAAGCAGGAGGAGATTGGGAGGGCACGAACCATTTTTTCCCCTTAACAGCCATGCTACCAGGGCCTTTCAGCAAGAGTCATTCATTGTTCTCCAAACCATGGTTGATTAATTCAAAAATAACTGCTCTTGAACTAAATAGGACATTTGGATTTTAGAAGAACTCTATAGAATCACCCTATGTGTTGTTAATTAGGGCATCCATAAGGGCTGGTCAAAGAAAGTCAAGGGAGATATTGTGAGTATGTGACAGAACACTAGTTCTGATAATTTGAAGAGTTCATCTAAGAAAAAAAAGATTGGACGATGTGTCCTTCCAAATGTACCTACCTCATGATGCTCTTAAGTTAGCCTTTTGTAATGACACATTACCTAAAATAAAGAGTTAGCTTCTCAAATATGGCACTCATGGACCCAAATATGATCTTAGACACCTATGTTGGTGTCTGCTGGGTTTCAGGCTAAATTCTAATTTTTAATTTATATTATTTTTAGCCCAAAATAATGTAAAAAAAGACATTATATAGGGACTTCAAATTCTGTCTGTTATAATCAGACAGATTACTCTCTGAAAACGTAGTAGAATACAGTTAAATTTGGTGTAGGGGGGGAAACAAAAGAAAAATTGAGGGGAAAATGGGTGGATCCAAAAAATGGGAAGGGGATCCCCCTATGCATCCTTTTGGAACAGGCCATTGGCTAACAGTTTGGAATGTTGGCAACTGCTCCATTCCAAGTCCCCTCCATCTTCCCTCCTTGTCAAATGACTCTGAATAGAACCCTGCAACCCTGCTTAGCTTTTTGAAATCACCCAATGTAATCTAAGTGCTGCCACCTAGCTGGAAGGCAGAAGGAAAAAGGAACAGATAAAACACTTACAGATTGCTTTATTGACAAGCTTATATCACATGTATACATCTTAACACAGTTTTATTGACAAAAAATGTGAATCCTTCTGTCAATAAAACTATATATTCCTTTGGTATGTTCTTTTGCTGATTGTTCTAAGTACTTTTGGAAGTTCTTGGAAGTCCATGGGCCGCTTCTCTTCACACCTTCAAAAAACATTCTGTTCACATTTTAAGTTAAACAAGTATGACTGAGAGGAGATGAGCCTAGCCTAACCTATTCCCTAGAAGGAATTATGTATTAAGAAGGGATCCATAAAAACTTTTAACTCTCCTTTTTATCTACTTCTCAGCTAGCTGGAAGTACCTAGATGTTAATTACAATTCAAGAGTCCCTTCCCTCACCACAAAATCATGGAAACCTTGTAGAGATTGGAAGTAGAGCAGTAGTGGGATTCCCAAAAAATTACTACCGGTTTTGTGGGTGTGGCTTGGTGGGCATTGCATGCAGTGGTGGGATTCAAATTTTTTTACTACCGGTTCTGTGGCCATGGTTTGGTGGGCATGGTGTGGCTTGGTGGGCGTAGCAGGGGAAGGATACTATAAAATCCCCATTCCCTCCCCACTCCTGGGGGAAGGTTACCGCCAGTTCTCCGAACTACTCAAAATTTTCGCTACCGGTTCTCCAGAACTGGTCAGAACCTGCTGAATACCACCTCTGA
>JAOYMU010000010.1:4363586-4378175 GCA_025802295.1 Psammodynastes pulverulentus
ATTGGGAATATAATTATTATCATATGATAATTGTAAAATTCAACATATTTTAAACAATGTATTTTTTTTGTATTTTTAACCAATAAAACTTTTGCTATATAAAAAAAAAAGAAATAGAGTAAAATCTCACCCAAAGGGTTATGAATTTCAATTTCTGGAGAAGGACCACTTAGTGACACTGTAACTTCTTTCAGGCTAGGATCAAAAGGGATCTGCCAAAAACTTCTTCCTGAAGTTAAATGGTCTGTTGACAATAGATGAACTTTGGAAGCTTGCACTGCTTCTTCTACCCATTTCAGTACCTGGAAAAGTAAATATATCCATAACAGATTCCATAATCAAATATATTAGATGCATGCCAAATAATGGTTCTTTTTTACCATGGATGAATGCTTCAACAATCATCCAACAGCTAGCTTCAACGTACATGGCCATGGTCAAAAAAGAGCCAGTTTAGTATAATAAAATAAGGCCAGGGAGACCCAGATTTAAGTCCATCAAAACTCACTGACTTTCTCCAAGAGATGTTGCTCAAAGAAAAGATTGAGAAAGAAATATTATATGTGCTGACTTATGATGATGAGAGAGAGAAATTGACTATAGTAATAATGCAATTTACTAAAAACTAAGGTGAGCTTCTGTGTGTTCCATAAACAGCAGAGTCTATAGGTGAATTGCAAGTTCCAATAAGTGACATTATAAATTTGAAGAAAGCCAGGAAAATATTCATTCATTCACTCACTCATCACTCACTCACTAATTTTGCTTTATATACTCTCTCCAACATGGCAGGCCAAGTCTTTTTCTTTTTCAATTAGCCATGTAATAGAAAATTTACATTTCTAAAACCTTTGTGTAACCTTTTTTTACCCTTCTTTAACATAAAACCTGAGGTTTCAAGCAGAAACCATAGACATACAAAATACATGGGATGGGGGTGGTTTACACCTGAAAGCAATTTCAGAAACTGTGTATATCTGAAACTAAAATAATCTGTCCAGGAAAACTCAATACTTCCAAAGCTGCTATAAACTATTAAAAGAGGAAACATTATAATCAATTGTACCATCCGTCCAAGTTTACTTTGCCACTGTAAGATCCAAAGCAAAGGAAGCGCAACCAGAGTCAATACTAGTGCTACTCATTTTGATTCAAGCTATTATATCAGGCAATGCAAAACATGGATTCTTCCATAAGTCACATTAATTGATCAGAATCTCAGAAATGTAATGCCATTGCTAGTGAATTCCTTCCATCAGCCGTTGCTGCTCTTAAAAATAACAAATAAGTTGGTCGTAAAATGAAGTTTTCTCATTAAGCTTCTATCACTATTTTTTATTTTTTATTTACAAAAAGGGCATTAGGAAAAGCATAATAGGATGAAAAAAAAGCGGAAGGAGCAATTCTTCACTCTTGGAAATGCAGAAAGCATTTGTATGGTGTTCAATCTGCAGCAAGACAGGGAATGAGGTAATATGGAGCTGGAGAAGGGAATTTTAATGAAAAACAAGACAGAAAGCCCAAAAACTAAGTGGTCTGTGGTCAATTATTGCTTAGACAAATATGCAATACAAAATTATGACTTTTGAATGCAATTTGACATATGCTTTCAATTTAAAACTCTGCGACAAGTTTCACAGATTCCCCCCACTCTCATATATAGACTACATTTACAGTATATTTAATATACAGAGTTAAGGAGTGCAGGGCAGAAATAAGAATATATTATATTAGAACACAAGGGAACACATTTTATCCAAGAAATTTAAGGCTTTTTATACCTAATTGGTAAATTAGTTAACATTAGCAACTTGCTTCCCGATTGATATGCCAGTATCGCCTGGCTGCAGTTTGTTCAATTTCAGCTTTCGGTGCATAGGATGAAAAGGTTAAGAACATTTTTTATAACCTTGAAAGTGGATACAGGAAGCTTTTGCCTGCACTATGGATGAAAGGGGGGGTTTGATGTGTAGCCTGGCTGATGGGGGGGGGGTTCATATCATGAATCCTTTCAATGAGTTCCTCCTCAATTCAATGAAAACTGACTTATGTAAATCCTTTTCCCCCACTCTCTTCCACAGAATATTCATCCACTCACACACAGGGCCAAAGCAATCTAATCTTCCAATCGACTCGCATCTGCTATTTATACTGGAGCCTTTCAGCTTTGGGAGCAAACAAGCTGGCTGCAACAGGGATTTGAGCTGATTTATTACTTTCCTACTATAGGCAGGAGTGGACTAAAATATTCCATGGTCAGCCCCAGGCTGCAATGGAAATGTTTGATCAAATATAGGGACTATGACTGGTTAGTTATTATCCCACTTTCCTTGTTATCTTTCCACAAGATATACCAGATGTTCTTTGTCACAGATATAGAAACCTCAGCAACCCTATCATCAATAAGTTTTGTTGGGTATCGGATTCTTTGATCATCTTGTTGACCAGTCCTTGAAACAGTAGTGAGGTGGTTACTTGTTCCCCTGATATTCAGTTAGTTAGTTAGTTAGTTAGTTAGTTAGTTAGTTAGTTAGTTAGCTAGTTAGCTAGTTAGCTAGTTAGCTAGTTAGTTAGTTAGTTAGTTTGTCAAGCATGTATGTGAGAATAAGTATAAGTATGAACATAACATATAAACATATAAGTATAAATAGGTATAAATATATACATATTAAATAAGTACGAATAAATGGGAACAGTAGGAGAGGGACAGTAGGCACTCTGGTGCTCTTGCGCATGCCCCCTTCATGGGGCAAATGTGCAGATTTTCCATGTATGTAATATTTGGCAAGCTGCCATCCACATTTCCAAAATCTAAGAAATCTATGGCAATGAGCAGGCTCAAAGGATTTTCACACATAAGCCACTTTGGAAGTTTTAGAGTTATAATAATCTAGGAGTGCCTACATTTATAGCACTGTGTAAACTAGCATAGCTTTGAAAAATATAAAGATAACTTGGAAACATTCACAAGTTCATTGACATGTATGTTGTACAGATTTGGGATCAAACAAACTGCTCATCTAAAAAAGATGTAGGATGCCATACCAATTCTTTATTGAGTGAGATAATTCTCCCAAATCAGCCATAATGCTAGAGAAAAGCACTGGAAAGAATTAAACATGTGTCCAACCTAAATATTTTAAGAAAAATGTATCTCTTCAGCCTTTTCCTTTTGTCCTTCAACTATAAAATTACTGCTTATTAAAAATTTAGGTGTCCATTTTGTTTTTGTCTAACGCTCAAAGGCTAAAAAAAAAAGATTGGCTACAGCCAGTGCTGTCAATATTATATATGCTACAAGTGTGGTATTGCCAAAACAAACCATAAGTACTACTACTGCTATTTTTGCAGTTCAATTCAGAAAGATCCCAGTTCAGAACCGATCCAGACAATGAACAACAGTCTTCAAATCAAATAACCTGAATAATTCAGCATTTCTGCTCTTAAAGATTACACACTAATTAGACTCCAAAGTGGCAGTTGTGGAGAATTACATTTAGCCTTCCATACTTCTGAAGTCAATAAAATGAGGACCCAGATTGTTGGGGGCAATATGCTGACTCTGTAAACCACTTAGAGAGGGCTATAAAGCACTGTGAAGTAGTATATAAGTCTAAATGCTATTGCTAAATGCTATCTCTACTTTGGTTCATGCTTTTTTGGTCTACAGGGCAAAAATGAAGTTGAGACTTTTCCCGTGGAAAGAGAGGTCTATTGTGAATTTTGTATGCATGCCAGACAATAACTTCTTGAATCCCATAGTAATGAAGGCATAATTCACCACTTGGTAAGGAAGACTTCTCCAAAGTTTTAAAAAAAATAAAAATCCTTGAAGCTATCATTTGGGATGTGTGCTGAACCTAAAGAACATGTGTATAAGTACAATTCTCTATCATTTATTTGGGGTCACAATGGTTTTTAACAAATATTAAAATGCAGCATGTTCAGGACAGAGAAAAGAAACAAGTTTCATGCAATACACTACTTCTTCCATTAAACATGTTGATGGCATCTGAAATCTTTAAAAAGGACTGGAGATTCTGATTAATGCTACAGGATCTTTAAGATAATTCAGTTTAATTAAGGAGACACAGGAAAGTAGGGGTATATGACAGAGAACACGAGGCCTCAGTTAAGGCTAAGGGATGTACCTTCTGGGCCCCTTCTCTCTCATGCAGTTTTTCTAGAATTATTGAGCTGAAAATATATCTAATGGTACCCCATATTCCTGTAGTTGAGAGAAAGGTTTCAGAGTATCTGAAATATGAGTATGCCTGACATGTCACATTGGGAGACCCAAAGACAGGCATCAAGTTCTTTTCCCAGATTGGGCCAGTGGGAATAAACATGAGGAAAATTTTGGAAAAGTCAGTCTTTCCCTGTACTAAGGAAGACTTTTTACCCTTTTCATCTTTTTCCTCCTCCCCTTTGACTGCTCTTCATTTTTCAACTTCTGTTTTCTTTTGCCTATTTTTCTCTTTAACTTTCCTGCATTTCGTCTCTCTGTTTTCTGCTCTGAGTTTTTTGTGTTTCTACTCTTCCATGCCTTCCTGCACTTTCCCATAATCTCCACCTACCTTCTTAGTTTTTCTTCTTCTGTGTTCTGACTCCTCCTGTCTCTCTACCAATCAAAACAAAATCAACTGCCTTGTAGCATCAAGCTGTAAGCAGAAATGACCATTTGTCACTACCATAATGTTATTTCATTTCATTGGTCAGTATACAAGAACCTTGATGCAATAACCTGCATAAACCAATTATCTGGATTAGGGTTGATCCAAAAGAGCTTTGAATTTGATTGAGTAATGCGGTATCTTCTAATGTGAGGGAGAATGTTTTTATTCTTATGTCTTTCACTGTCTTGTGTGTAATTTACATAGCTGCAGCAAATTCCGTTTCTTCCCCACAGGACTCTAACTTGAGAAGGACTGCTTTACTTAGTCTTCCTGCTTCCTAGTGGTTACTACTGATGATGTCTATTAGAAAGCTAACAGACAGAGGGTGATTTTTCCCCCTTGTCTTTGTTGAATCCTCTGCAAAGCAATGTTGTCTACAGCCAGGTGACGTTTTTCTGAACCCTTAAGCATTTCTCCAATCTGCATCCCATTCTGTGAAAGATAGTGTCTACAAAGGGGGAGCTGGTGTGATAGACTACAGTGACCCAGAGGTTTCCCAAGAAGAAGACGGATGAGACAAGAGGCAGCATAGCCTGAACCGGGATAGGAGACTAAAGAAGAGAATTACGATAGCCACAAAAAACATCCCAGGGCATATCCATTAGGGTGAATATTTAGTTCGGCAAGATTTTGTCTACTGTGTGCAACCAAATAAAAATCTGAACTCTGGTGAATTGTTCTATGTCATTTGTGGGCTAAGCCTAACACTACTTCAAATACCAGAAAGCTACAGGGCAGAAAAATATTACCTAACAAAAGTGGATCATTTCCAAGTAAATAATCAACAATATTTATATTTAATCTAAATCTAGGAATGGAGATAAGACTGTATGTTTCACAATTCCTCACTCTGGCAGAATAACCCATAGAGGACAGAAAAAAAAACATTATCCTTAACTGACATATATTTTGGGCAAAGGACTTCCATGTTTAAGTATCACTGATTTCATCACTGCTAAGAATCTTCTCCTCTCACTCTTTAAACAAAAAACATTTACAAGTGCTTGGAGCACATCTAACATTCACATTTTAGCAAAGTTAAGAGATTAAACACCCCATTTTGATATGATTCTTCTCCTGCATACATCTTCCCTCCCATTCGAATACTATCAACAACAGAATAAGACAGAGCCTGAAATTATTGTATTAGTGTGCTTGTGAATATTTATCTATAGTATAACCAAAATATGCTACATTTTAAAAAAGAGTAAATCAGACTCAGGAATCCTTTTGAACAAATGAAGAAAGGACACTGCTTTGTGCTGAATCAAAAAAACAACAACCCTATCTCACAACTTTCTGCTTTTGACTGACATTAGTCTCCAAAGTTCCAGGCTTGAGTACTTCAAAATATAAAGATATAAGTAAATAAATAGCAATCTGTACTCTCTCTCTCTCTCTCTCTCTCTCTCTCTCTCACACACACACACACACACACACACACACACACTCAATAGGACATTCCTTTCATAGATATCTCTCACATATCATTTAAGTAGAAGTCACCTGATATTTTGCAAACATAGTGTTTTGTTTTGTTTTGTTTTTTAAAAAATAGCAATCTAAGAATTGAATTAGGACTTTTCGTATCAAGACATGCTCCCTGCCACTGGGTTACACTATGCACGATATCCCTGAGGTTCCTCTGCTATTTATTTTCACAGTGCCTGAACTTTGCCAGATTAAACAGCCTCTCAAAATCTAGCACCACTGCAAATCCAAAATCAACAAAATCAAGTATAGCCTTAAACCTTAATGCATTTGGGAAGGGGGGGTTAGGATGTCCTAAAGAAAGCCAGAAGCTAATATATTTTCCAAATTGTCAAAATGAGGTAAGGGGGGAAGTATGTGATGGGTTTAAGAAATTGATCTGGCTACATGTGAAAGATGGGAACATTTTTACATGACTGGCTATGAATACCATTTGTTTTTTCTGGAAGAAAGTATTTGACAGAATCAGCTGCCTTAAATTCAAATCTCAGCTGAGAAAGATCAGTTGCAGAACCTAAACAGAACTCCCATCTACTCTTGACTAATCTAAAAAGATCCAGGTTTGAGATTATTAGTCTATTACAGGGATCAGTAACATGGAACTTAATGAATTTCTTGGAACAGAGATAAACCAGGTTTGTTGTACAATTTTTGTGGTCAGGTATTCCAAGCTTCGTGGGATTAAAACTGAGGTATTTTTCAGGTTTTCTTGGACATTTCACCCCATGTCTTTGCAAGGCTTCTTGAGTATAATAGCTCAGAAGGGAGGGTTCCCTTATGCTATTTTTGATCTGCATCTGGTTTGAACTCAGGTAGGGTTGGTTGATGATTGGATGTTTCTTGTGAAGTGTTGATAAAATAGTTCTTCAGTATGCTTTTAGCTCCATTTTTATTGGTCTTCTTTGTGTATTTTTTTGGATTGGGTACTAGATTAACTGGTTAATAAATGGTATTTATCTCAATGGATCTCTTAATGGCATTTTTATTTCAAGGTCTGGCTTCTTATCTACACCCAGTACATCCAAATATTAAATTCAATTGCATAAAAATTAAAATGATCATTGATATTAGCATACTTCAAATAAAAATGTATGCCTAGGATCCTTATAGCATCCTCATCCAGCATTAAAAACCCTCCAGAAAAGTATCATCTTAATATGCTTCTAGAGAGCAATACCAATAATCTAATTTCTAACAAGAGGCTATACCAGGGCCATAAACATTACCTCCTAACTTCCTCTCCCCAAGCTTTTGTACCAGTTACAGGAGCTAGACTCTACATTCCTCAAGACCATGAATTCCCAAAACAGATTGATGAACATAAATATACTTAGTGCCAAGAGCTAGGAAAACAGATATATTATAAGATGTTCTGTGCTAACAAAACTCAGGAAGCCTACCGTCTACATATGTTATTTCCAAAATTTAAATCATGATTCTCTTTTTCCCCATCTTTGAGGGAATTGCCATATGGCTGCTCCTTACCTGGTCTGACTTGGCTATTTCTGCTATCTATTCCCTCTTTACAAAATGACTTTTTGGAAGACTTTTTGAGGAATCAGAAATTCCTACCTAATTCAAATTTTATAGTGGTAATGGGCGTTACAACTCTTACTTGTAAGGTAAGAAATAAGCGACAGATCCTGATTTATACTTAACATTAGAAATTAAGATTTCTTTAATCGCTCTAACTTGCAGAAGAAACCAAATACACCCAACCAAGCAGCTTCCAGATAATATGAGGTGTCCTTGGTGACCTCTGAGCTTGCTTGTTTTCTTGTATCATTACCTAAACTAAGTAATATCAGTGCTAGTAGGGAGTGAGGTTTGCTCTCAGTTTATTCTGGTGGCTTGCCCTGTCATTGTTGATGGGGGTGATCTTAGACATTCTTTGGTTGGGCTGTTTTACTGTCAGCTTATTTGGCAGTTCCTTGATTAGGGTATTGTTTACTTCTTAATTGTTGGTCTGATGTTAATCTTGGGAGTTAATCTGTGCTCATCTGGGTGCTGATTGCCAATAGGGGGTGTTTTGGTCTTTCTGTTCCCCTTTTGGCTCATTGATGATCTCTTTTGCATAGTATATAGATATTGTTTATGTCTATGGGTCTACTGATGGCTGATTTGTCAGAGTGCCAGGCTTCTATAAATTCTCTAGTGATTTCGAATTTGGCTTAGTCTAGGATGGCCACAGTTTCCCAATTGAAATTATGGTTAAGTCTGTCCATATGTTGTGAAATTACAGTGTTCATTATGTCTTTTGATAATATTCCAGATATATTTATAATTCCCCAATTATGCTTCCTTTTAAAAGGCAAGCTATGTACATTCCTGGTTGAAATTTATTTAATAACAATTTGTTGTTACAGACATTGCACTTTCAAATAAACTGATACAGAATACCGTATATGCTGGTGATATATACTGCTCTATAACCAGAAAAGCCGATGGGTATGCACAATGTCCTGATCAACCTGTCCTACAATGCATGCATGGAACAATAACACTGTCAAAATTTTGACTACACAGACTAAGATTCCAAACACTTTGGAAAAAAATATATTTACATTTTTTTTTTAAGAATACCACAGACAGCTGATGGAATATTGTACACACAAGAGAATGTTTACAGTTATGGCAAATGATTCAAATTATCCAAATTAAGAACATGTGCCTTTTTGATTCTCCAAATTCAATCATGATTGCTTGCAAAATGGCTATTTTCTATATACCAATGTGGAACCTAAAGTCCTCGAAAGAAATACAAAATTATTATATCTTTTAACACATTTTTACTATGTTTTGGTAAATATTTGACTGTAGGCAATCCAAATCTGTAGTGAAACTTTGCTTAGTTGCAAATGCAATTGTTCAGAATAAGCAAATCTATAGAACTCATTCCATCATTTCCAAATTATACTCCTAAAAATTATGCTGTGCTTTAAAAGAAACGTTTGTGCACCTCAACTTTAGTCTAAAAATACAACATAACTGTAGTCTAAAAATATTCCCAAGACTCTTCAATATGCATCCATTGAGAAGGTTCACCTCCGAATCTTTGTTCTGATCTTGCCACATTCTGATCAAGCTCTTTTTTTCTTTATAGCTCATTTTATTTTTCATTCCTTCCTTGAGACTGAACATAACTGGGTTGCTCAATCACTCATAATGAATAGACACACAGAATTATCCACCTCGAAATTGTCTTAATCATTAGAAAATCAGAATCCAAAATTATCAGCTCACACATACCATTGTTTCATATGCTACTACACTACATCATTAGGAAAGATTGAAAATGCAGAGGAAATAGGCTATTGCCTATTAAACTTACAGGTAGCCAAATCATTGTTATTCTGCTACCTACAGTTTTATCAATCCAATAAAAATTAGTAAAAAGTTTTGAGACTTTTGAGTGCTCAAAAAAAAAATGTTTAAAAATGGTTTTCTATATCTGAGAATATGCTTCACTAGGCAAGTATAAGAAGTGAATTGCCTGAGGCATAGTCTTTATTTGCGTGTAAGTTTTAATTCTACTGGTTTTGATTCCACTTCAGAGAATATTTTAATAACTATATAGACTGATTCATTCACCATTGTTGAACAAAGTCACTTCTGTGTATCCGAATATGCTAACACTTTAAAGATTTACTGCTTTTCAAAATATTTAATTCTCGTCTGTTGCCAGTGCTTCTCTGCTCCCTGCTTTACCTGAACTATCTCTGACTTTATCTATATCTCTTCTCATTGAATAATTGTAAAAAAATTACTCTATTCCAGGAAAATATATACCATAAATTGTTTATTCTTCCAAAAATGCCATTCTAATTTTGCATTAGGTTTGGCTTCTTTCCAAGCAGGAAGTCAGGGTCTTAGACTAAATGGCTTTGTCATGGACTACATGGGGTCCAATGACTAATGGTTGACAGCTTCGGGGTCTCAAGTGGAAATTGGCATAAATTAAAATAAATTTAACTCCCAAGATGAATCCAGATGTTGTCAATATTTTCTTTAGTGATCTGCTTTTGTGGATGGAAAAAGTCAACTATATCAAAGCCAAAGAGTTGGGCTAACTCAAATCCACGTACTGAAAGCATGTGAAAAATTGTTCCTTTATAATCATAACATGAAACTTGCATGCCAGAATAAGATAAGCCAAGCCTGGGATATAAGCAAAAAATATTATTCTGTTATAATGGAAAAACAATGCCATTCCAATATTACCATGTTGGGTTGTTGTTGTGTCTCTGTTTATGAGTTGGCTCTCTACCGATATAAGAGACTGCCAATATTATTTTGTATGCTCAGGGCTAAAATGTTTAAAAATGGTTTTCTATATATCTGAGAATATGCTTCACTTGGCAAGTATAAGTGAATTGCCTGAGGCATAGTCTTATGTGGTTATCTGGATTGAGTTCAATTCTATGATGCCCAAAGAGGTGGACAAGGTCATCCAATTTGTTAGTTTGTCCACCTATCTGTTAGTTCGTGGTCCTTCTTGAGTTGTTAAAAAACCCAGGGAGATGATCAAGAGATAGAGTCATACACTGATATTGTATTATCCTCTTTGAGAAAAGGGTTAGTCCCACTGGCCTTGAAGAAAATGGTGGTCAGCCTATTCAAGAGTGGTGGCACCCATTCTCCTGGGATTCTGGAAAGCTCTTCAGACCTGGCTCTGGTCTCAAACCTAACATGGGAGGCTTATGGTGCTATTATTTTTATATTATTATGGTTGGTTGGTTGGTTCAACCAAGTATTTTGATGTGATTTTTGTCATTTTTGTCCATGTAGTGAGTCCTCTCAAGGACTTGGAGTCAGTAGATGTTGCTGTTTGATAGCATTAAAGTATTGTCACCGGATGTGAGCTGTTCCAAATAAAACTTCCTTTTACAAATAACTGATGATGATTTTGTCAGTACTGATGGTGTTCAAGTGATGATCCAGATGTTTCAGGATTGTAGCCAAGACACCCATCACTAATCATTCTATTTGCAAGTCTTTGTATTTTATGTTCTCCCATTTCTCTTCTGTTCTGCTGTCTCTATATACTGCTTCATGTTGTTATTATTGTTGTTGTTGTTGTTGTTGTTCACCTTGTTTTGTACTTTTTTCTCCTTATTTTTTTATATTAAAGCCAATATAAATTATATTTAAAATCAGCCCTATTGATGGGAAGAACAAGCAAACTGACTTTTGTTAAAAACAAGAAAAGTGAGATACAAGGAGATGGGGAAATAGAACTACTTTTGTTCACCTGCTATAAACAAAGAACATGCTATTATGAAAAACAGAGTTGCCATACAGAATTTATTAGTGTAATCATCTATTTCTCTTTTTCCAACATATTATATACTTACTAATGTTGTCTTTATAAGACAATTAAACAAAAGAGTTTTCCTTATAAGTAAGTATAAATATATCTTCTTGAAAAGGATTGCTGTTCTAAAAGGGAATCTGCCATTCTGAATAAAATAAAGTCAAGACAGAGTCACAATATTTTTTTTGCATATATATTTTTTATTAAAACATTTAAACAATAAGATAAAAACTAATACAAATTAGTATCAAAGAAAAGAAATAGACATCAAAGAAAAGGCAAAAAACACAAAAATAGGAAAAAGTTGAGTTTGTTCATTCTAGCACCGGTGGTTAGATTTATTTATGTATTCATTAGATTTATATCCCACTTTTTATTCAAAAACTCAAAGTGGCACACACAGCATACCCTTCTGTTTTCTCCCACAATAACCCTGAAGTTAAATCAATTAGGTCGAGAAAATGTCATTGGCCCAAAGTCACTCAGCTATGGCTATGGCTGGACTTGAACCTGGGTCTCTCTTCGTATAGTCCTACATCTAACCATTGCCCCATACAGAAATAAGAAACTAAGTACTGTTTATATCTGCCATGCACCTGCCACAGATGCAAGCTTTACCCTCCCAGGAAAAAAAAACCTGTATTCTCTAGCAATTAGGTTTTTTTTAAGACCAGAAACACTTAGATTCAAATTTCTGTTCCATTATGAAGGGGCCTTGAGTAATTCTCTAAAAAGAACTCCTTGGTGATTTAATTCTGGTGAATTACGGTATACTGCAAGCTGATTTGATTTGCACCCCCCAAATCAATATGCAAATGAAAAGGGAATTATTCTCTTGAATTTACATAGCTTTGAACATTTTGAAAGATCTCTCAAGCATATCAAACATGCTTCTAAAATATACATTTTAAAATGCGTATTTAAAACTGTTATTTAAACACTTTGCCCTTCCAGATTTTCATACACAAACACAGACAGAATAGAACAGATTTACAATTAAATAAATAAATATAACATCCAGGGTTTATTTAGTTTTATTTCCAAGCCTAATTAATTCACAAATTCTCCCTCCCTCCCTCCCTCCCTCCCTCCCTCCCTCCCTCTCTCTCTCTCTCTCTCTCTCTCTCTCTTACCCACAGACACAAAATTCAGGAAACGAAATATTTATCCCATATTCCATTTTAAAAAACACAATTAGATTATCATCAAGACATGCTCTCATCATACCTCATTAACTTGCTTTTTATCCAAGTGAAAAACTTGACCAGAACTTGTTGAAGCAATCTCTTCATAGACTTTGTAACCAATATGTGCTCTGTCATCACAGTCTCCAGTTAGAACAAATACAACCTGAATGGGTTTAAAGAAAAAAAGATTTTTTTTAAATAGTTTTCATATGAAAATAAATGAGAAAAACACTTGCAAATAAACAGTAGAATATGGAATGTTCCAATCCACCCATGTCTTTTCCAAGGATCTTCCATTAAATTCTGTGCCATACCAACTTTTCCATCCTCTCCTACATCCCATGGTTGAGCATGCTTAGTCTTCACTGGATCGTTTTGGAGTTGCCCCCATCCAATTTTTATTTTAATTTCTTCCATTCTTATGGTGTGCCAAGCTGTGGCTACTTTCCCTCTTGGCACAGAGGAGAGTATTTTCGTTACATAAATTTGATAAATAAAGCAGAATTAATGAATCAATAGCTTTACCAGGAGAACGCAAATATTTTCCTTAATTTATTTATTTATTTTATTTATTTTTCGACTTATATCCCGCCCCCTCTCCATCAAGGACTCGGGGCGGGTAACAGCAAGAATAAATATACAAATATACAAATGATACAAGTCGATATTAAAATTTAAAATTTAAACTTTAAAAAACCCTAATCATTAAAATCCCATTAAAATTTAAAAACTTCTTTCTATGAAAGAAATTAAAGGGGGGCTCAGCACAAAAGCTTTGATTAGCACGGCAGGACTATAAACAGCTGAAAATGGTTCCTAAAGAATACAACTAAGTGAAGATAGGGAAAATAATCTTTAAATTAAAACAGTATGGAACAGTAGGATAGAAAGGAGGTGAATTTGTGGAATATTTCACATTTATAGCAGCAGTGCATAATAATATCTAAGTTGACTCTTTTCTCTGTCTTTGTTTTGCAATGATTATTATTGGCCTTTCCTGGGCTGTAGGTCATAAAGCAAGAAGGAAAAGAAAGAGACAGAAAAAATGCCGACAATTAAATTCAGGACAAATTCAGGTTTTTATAAGGACACGAGCTGATGTTGGCAATGTGAGGTGCTGAGGAAAAAAAGAAAAAAAAACAGTTAGAAATTCTGTATATAGCCCTACAGAACAGTCACCATGTGCTTTACATGCACCCTGCTACAGGAAACAGGAAACTTTACTCAGAACAAAAAGACATAGAGTGTATACCATAGATACAAATTTATAAACACTGCCATCTACTGGTGGCTGTCATATCGAATTTTATATCCTTTTTTGCTGGGGCTGTTAAGTAAATTGTGCAATTGTTAAGTAAATCAGACTTCTCCCATTGATTTTGCTGGGAAGGTTGCAAGTGGCAATTGCATTACCCTGGGATGCTACAACTGTTGTAAATACAAGCTAGTTGACAAGTACCTGAATTTTGATCATGGATGGTGCGATGGTCTAATGCAGGAGTGTCAAACTTGGGGCCCGTGGGCTGGATGCATCACACGCTGGCCACACCCATGCCCAGTTTAGTGAAGGGGGAAAAAGTCCTGATATGTCACGTGACGTTGCCATGACAACGTGAGTTTGACACCCCTGGTCTAATAGAGGCTGAATGGATTAACTGTATCCACTTGTTTCAGGACCATAGTAACTTCTAATAGTCATCAAACAATGCTCATAAGTTGAGGGCTACCTATATTCAAATAGATATCCTGAACTAGCCCCCAAGTATGTATGTATGCATTTTTATATACTTGTATCCCACTGCTATTATTTTACAAATGATTACAGGTAGTCCTCGATTTACAACAGCAATAGCACTTTAGATTTATATACCGCTTATCAGTGCTTTTTACAGCCCTCTCTAAGCGGTTTACAGAGTCAGCA
>JAOYMU010000010.1:4457320-4467778 GCA_025802295.1 Psammodynastes pulverulentus
CTCTCCTGATATTAACACTTCTTACTAGGCTAAAGGTCCAAGGCACTCTGCGCATGCCCCTGCATGCTCTTTCCTTCTTCCGGGCTTTCCCTCCTCCCTCTAGGTCCGGGCGTATGGCGCGCGCCCCTCCCAGAGGGAGAACAGCTGCCACCCAGCTGGCAGTGGCCGGCGTGCTCCGGGCACGGCTCAAGGTGCCCAGGCATGGCTGCCAGCCCTGCGCCAGCCACAGCGCCAGCCCGGGCACCAGCGCAGGTGTCTCTGGCCTGGGTCTGCCCGGCGGTGGCCCGCCCAGGCTGTCTGGCGAGCAGCCGCCCACCGGGCACCAGCCCTTCCGCCTCCTCTGGCGGCCGCAGTCCTTTAGCAAATCCCAACACTTAACAACTGTGGCGAGAAAGTCGTAAAATAGAGCAAAACTCATTTAACAAATGTCTCACTTAACAAGAGAAAGGTTGGGCTTGGTTGAGGTTGTAAGTTGAGGACTACCTGTCTCAAAATAAAATTTAAAAATAAATTATGCTTTTGCATAAAAGCAAGGGAAAAGAGTGTAAATGCGTCAATGAAATGTACCATTTGATAATGGTGTGATGGCTGGTTTAAGAAGGCTGCCATTCACAAAGGCATCCCATGATGGTCTCATTCGATTATTCGGTCATTAGTCTATAAACTGAATCCAAAGTTAGATAGTTGATATAATATAAATCATTGTTTGTTGTTTGGCATTAGACTGGTTTTTATCTCCTGCACAAATGAAAGTCACAACTGTCATATTGCAATAATCAAGTGAGGAACATGTGATAAGTCAAAGCAGCTGCCAATTGCATTCCAAACTGCACTCTGCCTTCTTTCTATTTATCCCTAAAATTAACTGGATCAGGAAATCAGCCCAGGCTTTTAACTCGAAAGTTTTTCAAACTACATTCCAAGGAATCCTGGGCTTTTGTGAAAATCCGATGGGGGAAATAAATCAATAAAGGTTGATCAATAAAGTTTATGGGGAAAGTAGGAAGAAGAAGCATTAAAGTAATAAAGGTGGGATAAAGAAGTCTAATAAATGAAATAAACTCAAATAGCCAATTTCTATTATCAAGCTTTATCTCTTAATGGGGGTGGGGGAGATTCCAGAGTTTGTTTATTTTATAACTAAAAGTTTCTGTAACCTGAAAGAAAACAGAAGAAGGAAAACTCTGCTCTATTCATATTTGTTCCAGTTCCTAACTGGGACCCCATGATGGCTTTATCTTCAAACTAATTTTAAATTTGATGTGTTTTTCTCCTAAAGTCTGAACAACTATTTGTCCCCTTGTGATCACCACATCTCTGTATTAGATGTAAACATGTCCCTTTAAACGTTTTCCTTAGAAAGTTCTCACTGTTGGTTCAGAAACCTACTTGCTAGAATAGATACATGGGCATACACACACATTAATGAAACAATTCCTACAGAATTCCATTAGAAGAATGATGGCCTTGAAGAAATAAAAATTTAGGTACAGTTTACAAATGTCAGTTTTAGCCAAACATGATGCTGGCATGGCCTATGAAATTTAGCAGATTAAAAACAATTGCTTCAGGGCTAAGGTCTGGGATCAGGAAATGGGTTTGCTATCAATATAATTGTATGTACATATTGTCCCACCACAATTTGAATTGGTAAATTGAGAAAGCCAGACTGATGTAGTGGTTAAGGCATTACTTTAGAAAGTAGGAGACAGTGAGTTCTAGTCCTGTCTTAGGCACAACACCAGCCAGGTGAGCTTGGGCTCACTCTCTCTCAACCCTAGGAAGGAAACAATGGCAAGCTACTTCCAAAAAACATTGACAAGAAAACTAAAGGGACTAGCCAGAAGTCAAGATTGGCTAGAACTTGAAGGCACCAAAAAAGAGGGCAGAAAGAGGAAATTAGGTTGCACCATTTCAGATGCAAATGTCTGATCAATTCTTTGAACAATCAGTCGCTTAGGTAAAACGTCCTTGAAAATTTAAAAACAGACACAAAAAGGAGGCAGGATCATCTTGAAACTCTTGACTTTCCTCTTTGCAAGGACTTGATAAATGGAAAAACACTTTTCCCCCCTGCATTCTGAAGCAGCATAGTGCATTTTTACCACTTCCCTCTGTGGTATAAAAACCAAATTAAGGAAATTGAGACTCAAGAATTGTTGATTTCTGACATCCTAGTTCTATTTGCAGATTATCCTACATATTTTATGTCAAAACTATCTGTATATATCCTCAGAAATTCCAGAATACAGAGGATATAAAATAGTATTTCACAATTAAAGATGAATCACATTTAGACGACTGCTTTCTAAAGACAGCAGAACAGAAGTGTATCCTTCCAGTTAAAATAATTTTATATTATTAATTTCTATTGCTCCCAACACATCCTCCTTTTTACTATTTGTTAGAAGCAGAAGCAGAAGCAGAAGAGAAACAAACAGCAGGAAATAACTTGTGTAGTTGGGCTGACTTCTATCGTGTAATCTGCACTTTGATGATAGCAAACATGAGAAATTGGGTGTGCTTTGCAAAACTGCCTTGAAGCAGTTGTAACTGACATGGCCGGAACCTGCCCCAAACAAGCCACAAGAGTTAGCTAACCACACAAAAAGAAAAATTAGACATCATTATTTTCTGTGCAAGTTATTTTGTATACAAGATTCTTCCTTTCTAATACATCTGAGGCTACTACTGGTGGAGCTTAGCTGCAGAAATCAAGCTGGGCATTAGGAGAGCAGCAAACAGACCTGAAAATCTCAAATTCTTTGATGCCACCTAGTGACTGGCTGAAGTTTTGCAATTCAGATTTAGTTGCCTAATCCCAGACACTATGGCCTCTACCAAGGAATAGAAGAGACAGCAAAAGTAAGCAAGCCGAAGCCCATTCATATAAGGGGTGCAGTGGGGTTGACTAGTTTTCCATGGTAGCTCCTCTTCAGGGACTTTCCATATTTGTACATGGCATTGCTGCTGCTTGTTTCTTTTTCTTTACCCCTGTCTACAACAACCCACAAACATTAAGGAGTTAGAAGATGCTGCACCATTTTCACCATCTCTTGCCATTGCTTTGATACTGCCCACGTGCCTGAAAAAAATTAAACAGGCAGCAATAGTGAGGAGGAGGAAGTGGGCCAGGAATTTCAGAGGACAATAGGTTGAACAATGAATATCTCTGCTGCCAGTCCTGCTCATTAATTTCAAGAAATTAGGTGCTTGCCAACAATGAATTACAATACATACCAATCCAGATCTTATATTCCATTTTTATATGCATAGACATGCATATCCTGATTAGATCTTGGACCTGTCAGAGGGAGGGTTGCATGTATGCCTAAACATTTGCTTACTTCTCCTTAGCAGTGAGACATTCCAGTGGAAGTAGTGTTGGTTTATGTTGATTTTAATGAGAGAATCCTGGAAAACTATAGTTTCTTTGTACTATTTGCTTTACTTTATCCATCCAGAGGGTAGATTTTAGGAAAGGGCAAAAGATACCCCCTCAAAGTTGTTTCTGATAACTCCAGTCTGGACAACATTCCCCAACCAAAAGTGTTTAACTCTCATTGTCCTCAGTCAACACATTTATTGGTTCTTCTTCTAACTGAAAAACATAGTCTAACAAATTCTCTTCTGGTCTTTCCAATATGCTGAGGTGGATTAAGCCAAATCTATAACTGTGTAAAGGTAAAGGTTTCCTTCACACATATGTGCTAGTCATTCCTAACTCTAGGGGGCAGTGCTCATCTCCGTTTCAAAGCCGAAAAGCCAGCGCTGTCTGAAGATGTCTCCATAGTCATGTGGCTGGCATGACTAAATGCCAAAGGCGCACGGAACACTGTTACCTTCCCACCAAAGGTGGCCCCTATTTTTCTACTTGCATTTTTTTTATGTGCTTTCGAACTGCTAGGTTGACAGAAGCTGAGACAAGTAACGGGAGCTCATCCCATTACGCAGCGCTAGGGATTCAAACCGCTAAACTGCTGACCTTTCGATCGACAAGCTCAGCGTCTTAGCCACTGAACCACCATGTCTCTAACTGTGTAGTTATCTACATAACAGTGAATATTGTATTCATGTTCTAAACAATAGAGACTAAAGAATGACCAGGCAAGTGTATGAACTTCTGTGCATCCTGTTGTGTGGCACATATTTCAACATTACTTGAGAAATTGGGACATGGAGGAAACTGTGTCCAAATCCTATATGTACCAATTGATTGAAACAAATTTCACTTGCCAAAGTAAAATTTAGTGTGGTTTGTTGTAGAATATAGTTTGAACCCTGCTATTGTTTTTCACTCAGCAAACCACCTTTATAAGAAAGGATGGCTTAGCAGCACACGCAGCATGAACCCAATTAATGTCTAATAGCCATGCATATTAACCAGATGTCCTTTTGGTATACCTCATGAACTCCATAATCTGTAACTCAATTTAAAAATAAAAGATTCAGTTCAGGGCTTATTTGCCTGGCTACCAGCATTAAAGCTAAGCAATCCCACAAATCAGCGTGACTGCTATTCTTGATCTTTGTAGGACCAAAAGTAATGCACAAATGACAATGTGCTAATACAACTCCTCTGCATATTTTCATTCCTTTTGCAGCACAAAGTCTGAAAATGCTTGAATATGCTGCCATATCAACTCTGCAGGATGGCAGAATCAATTCCACCCAATTCTGCTGCACAAATTGTAATCATTTCCTTCCAATCTGTTTTGCATCTCCTGCTTTGCAATTTGACCCACCTCGATGCACACAGAAGGTAAATAATCCATAAAGCACCTGGATTTCACATGGAATCCATTTTACCTACTTAAAAAAAAACTGATTATGCAACCCTTCCATCTTTTGCATAACATACATTGATTAGGGACTTGAACATTGCTGTTCCTGTTTAAAATAATTCAGATAAGGCTCAAAACCAGAATTAGCAAACTGGCAGTAGTTAGTACCACATACAACAATGGATGCTCATAATTCTTTCTCTCCATCTCAAATATTCTGATATATACAAAACCTATATATTGCAATAAAAAGGAAAGCGACTGAGTTCTTCTTTCCTATACACCACGAGATCATTGAGGAATTCCTAACTAGAGGGAAGGAGTCCTTGCAAATGCTCAACAGTTATCATCCTTTGTAAATTGGTTGTGTTGCACCAGTTTCATTGGGCTGATTTCATTTGGCAAGATTAAAATAATCCAATCAATCTACAGAGAGTAAACATTCCATACCTGAGCTGCAAATATTTGTGACCTTGGGAGGGCAGCAACAAGGCACAGACAACTCTAACTCTTTGCTTCCATCTAGTGGCTATCACAGGTTTCGGAATCTAAGTATGGTCTAAGTATGGACAAATCGAAAAGAAATTAGAAAATAATGCAGAGAACTTGGAGCAGCTGCCTCAAGGGATTATGGAATATTAGCAACAAAGTAACCACCTACATTTTAATGTAAAATGTTGTACCAACTCAACTGATAAACTTAATATATGCTTTGGTGTGTAAATCTACAAAATATAGTTAATTAAATTAACTCACCTTTAATTATTAGATTTAAGTCACCCATTTCATTTGTCATACCATTCAGCAATGTTGATACTTGTTGAAACTATCTTTGACCTCACCTTTGCTTGTCTATGTGCCTCTTTTTTCCCTATCTGCCACCGCCCCAGTCCTCCAACTCAAGCTCCAGATTATTATCTTGAATGATTTTGCAACAGTACTACCATACATGCGCTAGGATTTCAGATGTGAAGAGAAACTATTGTTTTCTTACAGAGCCAGATAAAATAATGCAGATACTTGTAAAGTTCCCAGTGAAAATCACTCAAATGTATCATTCGTGATCTATACTGCTTCTTGGACAATATCTACTATTTCCTATTGAACAGGAAAGATGAATAGACATGATCCATCCTAAAACAGTTGTTTATAGGCAATAATAGTTAGTGATTTAAACCCAGAAATCAAGAGAACACCAGATAGTCAAAAATCAGAGGAGTCTGTCTGTCTGTCTGTCTGTCTGTCTGTCTGTCTGTCTGTCTGTCTTTCTGTCTTCCTTACTTCAAGGTTGCCATTTTGGAGCAAAGAATTTCAAAAACTAATCTCATAGTGATCCTAAACTAGATTTCATGAAAAGATGTAATATTATTTCTCCTGGATAAAAGAGATCACGTCCTCTCACCATGTCATATATGTTAATATATGTCATATATTGTCATATATATTAATGATCTCCTAATTGCAAAAATGTCTGGTTCACATTTCTGATGTTAAATTTGTGTTCTGCAAAGTGTTCTGCAAAGTTATATTGTGCAGCGTAGATATTAGCCAGTATAGTTTGCGGTAGCCAGTGTACTGGGGTATTGCTTCTGCATTGGAAGATGATCTGATAGATGAACTTTTGACTATGTAGTAATCTTATTCACTTGTTTGCCTATTATGGGAAAAGTGTGCCATAGATCCCAGCATCCCCTATATTGACCAGACTTGCTGGTGTTTTTAGACATTATAGTTCAAGATTTAAAGGGCTACAAGTTCTCTATTCTGCACAGTTTATAATTTATGTTTGAAGATTCTCAATCATTTTGGTCATGGTTATCCCAAAGGTCCTTTTTCCAAAAGGCAACTGGACTTTGGTTGGTTTTTTTTTCTTTCAAAATGTTTCACCTTTCCATTGAACTGAAGAAACTTCTTGGATGAGAAATGAAATGTTTTTAAAGAAAAAGCCAAGAAAGTCCAATTGCCTTTTAAAAAAGCACTTTTGTTTATAATTTGACCTCTTCAAAGTTGAATAGCACGTTAGAGAAAAATATTCTAAGTGTTTATTTTATGCTATCTTTAGTTAATGAAAGAAAACTCATTTATGCACTTTAAAAAAAAAATATTTTAGGATTCCTCAATGATTCCTCAATTATAAGAGTCAGTTTGTGTATTAATTAAGGCACTGAGCTAGAAACCGGGTGTATGTGAGTTTAGCCCCACTTGAGGCACAAAGTCAGCTGGGCGACCTTGGGTCAATCACTCTTTCTCAGCCCTAGGAAGCAGGCAACATCAAACCACTTCTGAAATCTTGCCAAGAAAACTGCAAGAACTAGGCCAAGCAATCACCAGGAGTCAACAATGACTCAAAGACGCACGCACACATAGATACACAGTCATTTATTCTTCCAGTCGGAGAGCTGAGGGTAGTGACACAATGATATGCAAAGCGTGAAGTCATTTCATTCCCAGGCTGAGAAAGATTTTTCAAGGAAGAATCCCCTTCCTGGTCTTGGGAAAGCAAAGCTGTGGGAGGAAGCTCACATTGCTGGTTTGAATAAATAAGACACAGATTGATGTATCGTTTTCTTCCTCTTGGCATTAAATAGGTGCCAAAGAAATACATAAACAGGTCTGAGAAGGAAATTCAGCTTCCCGTAACCGTTGTGTCTTCTCACAGATTCATGTACAAATATTTTGCTATGGGCAAGGGGAAATGGGTGTATGCAAGCTCATTATCTAGAGTTAAAAAGTGGGGCTGTGAAAAGCTTTGAAGGTGTGCTTCCCTTTGATGGCACTTTGAGCAAACTCTCTCTCAGATGCAGTTTTGCAAAGCAATCCACCCCACCGCATGAAATTAATTTCCCTTATGGCTTCTCAGGGACAACAAACTCCAGAGTTTGAAGAGGCTTCTGTGCCTGTACAGAAGCCTCTTCCGGATGGTAGACATGCCAGAGGAGGCCCTAAAAGTAGCCAAAAAGAGGCAAATTTTGTCATGTCTCAGTGAAATAGATTGCATTGCCTTCAAGTCAGTGTGAGGCAAAGTCCTGCCTCACTTCATAGAAGTATTGAAAAGCTATACAGGATTAAAAATTTCTGCTCTAGCTATAACTCGACTTATGACTGGTTCCTTAGAGACCATTTGGACACATACATACACACCCCAAAAAAAGATTTATGTATTGGTAATTGTTATTTCTATGCCACAAGGTGGGATTTATAGTACCAATACACAGGGACTTGTTAATGCCTGAAGCCATTTGTAATATACCTTTAATCTGATATGATTAATTCAGATATAAATACAAAAGCATTCTTAGGGTCTGTCTTATGTTTAATTTAATTTGAGGATCAGAAAAGAAGTACAGTATTTGAGGTGCCTAGTGTGATATTCATCTCAGATTATCTGTTTGAGATCAGTACAGTGGTGGGATTCAAAAAAATTTACTACTGGTTCTGTGTGTGTGGCTTGGTGGGCATGGCAGGGGAAGGATACTGCAAAATCTCCATTCCCACCCCACTCCTGGGGGAAGGTTACTGCCGGTTCTCTGGACTACTCAAAATTTCCGCTACCGGTTCCCTAGAACTGGTCAGAACCTGCTGAATACCACCTCTGCCTTACATTAAAGCAGAGATATAATAGAGGTAGTCCACGGATTACAGCAGTTCATTTAGTGACTGTTCAAAGTTACAACAGCACTGAAAAAAGTGACTTGTGATCATTTTTCACACAATAATTGCAGCATCCCCATGGTCATGTGATCAAATTTCAGATGCTTGGCAGCTAACTCCTAGTTATGACAGTTGCAGTATGCCAGAGTCATGTGATCACTTTTTGCGACCTTCTGACAAGCAAAGTCAATGGGAAAGCCAGTTTCACTTAATAACCATGTTATTAACTAAACAATTGCAGTGATTCACTTAATAACTGTGGCAAGAAAAGTTGTAAAAATGAGGTAAAACTTACTTAACAAATCTCACTTAAAAACAGACATTTTGGGGTCAACTATGGTCATAAGTCAAGGACTACCTGTACTGTCAATTTTAAGTGTGGCCAGGGCATGATACATGCAGCCTGTGAGCCGCGAGTGACACCTCTGCTTTATATACACACACAGGCACACACACGCATACATTCAGAGAACTCTGCTTCTTCCCTCCCAATACATACCAAAACTTTGGCCTTTTAGGCAAAACGTACACACACACCCCAATATGCAAAGAGCAACACTTTCCATTTCAGCTCATTCTCAATGGACACTCCAACTATCACCCACGAGCAGAAGTTCAACAGGAAGTAGGAACTTAAGGCATAGAACTGAACTGAATTGAAATCTCACACTATGGAGCAAGAAAAAATGTTCAGCAAAAACAAAAATATAAGTGCAGAAAGGGATAAATAAAAATAAGGCAAGTCTTTTCTGATTTTTGCTCCTTATCTAATATACCTAATCACAATTTCTTGGGTTGGATTAGAAGACCTCTAAAGTCCTTTCCAACTCTGTTCTGTTCTGTTCTGTTCAATGCAAAACCAGGGGGGGAAGGAAAGTCTATTTTCAAAACTTCACATTGAGGAGGCTATACAAAATGCAGCACATATTTGTGCACATTTTCAAATTTTGTTTCACCCAGCACATTCATATCAGAGAAGGCACAGACACCACTCAGTTCAGGTACTGGAATATATAGCAGGATGTATATTTATGAAACACCAGCAAATATTTGAAAACAGTTAACTGGTAGAAACAGGAAAAAGCAGGAAAAGGAATGAACCACAGGCAAGAGATAAAAGTTTAGTAAGGATACCCTATATTATTTCAATCAAAAAATACAGAACTTTTCAGAATTGCTAGAAGCAGCCTTATGGATAATTAACATGGACAGCACCACAGGAAGGGGCCTTTAGTTATTCCAGCTTTATCCCTCTTGTAACCATAATGACAACAGACTAGAAACGGAAAGTAGGACACAAGGTGATTCCCTCCTGTGGTCCAGATCATGAAAAAAACATTTGGGTGAGCAAGAATGATTCAAGGGGGGGTGGGAATATGTTTTTCATATTGCAGAGGCTGTGTTGAGAACCAAATTATAATTACTGCAGTCAGACTTTAGAAGGAAAATTGTACCTCTTACAGTGAGTTGCCCGTGTTCTAACCCATCCACAGGGACCAAGCGAACTCCGCTGATATCATCGTTGTCTACAATCTGAAGCTGCTCCCATGTTATCGGGCGAGACTGACCTTCCAGAAGATCAAGACCTAAAAAAGACAAGAGAAACAATGATACAGCCAGAGTTATTATACTACTGAGAGCAGCGGCGGCGGGGGTTTGCCTGGCAGGCATGCTGGAGATGGCCACGGACAAGGAGACCTTCCTCGTCCCGGCGCCACCACCCCCGTTGCTGAAGACCTAAGACGAGGGGTCTGAGGGGCCGCCCGAAGACCCCCTGTGCCGTGAAGAGCAGCTCCAGCAGGGCCACAACGGCTTCCGGGTAGCTCCGCGGGCCCTGGGCGGCAGCGGGAAGCGGCGCAACAGCTGCCTCATCAGGGGCAGGAGCTTCAAGTGCGACCCGGTGCTGCCCTCGGAGTTCCTGCTGCGTGGGCCCCCTCCGCTCAGGGGTTCTGACTGTAATTAATTTTAACATTTTAACATTTTAAATATTTTAAATATTTTAGTTTGTTATCGTGCCCCTCGA
>JAOYMU010000010.1:4549644-4564812 GCA_025802295.1 Psammodynastes pulverulentus
CATGGTTATGTTTATACTTATATGTATATCCAATGTATGTATGCTTGACAAAACAAACAAACAAACAAACAAACAAATGTATGTGCTGTTCAACTTGCTAATGTTTTAGCTTTTTAATTCCAAAGTTCTCTAATAAAAGCATTGATCTGGTGGCCTTACTGTGTGAAAGCCCAGCATATTTTTAGACAGCTGACTGCTGAGCTCTAAAGAAATTATTATGTAAGCTGTCTACTTCATATGGCATTTATAATCCAATATATTTCTGATATGATTGTAATCATAACCTTCAGTCTCTTTTTAGGTGTTCCCAAAACATCTCACCCTCTCCTCTTTCAGAGCTTTCTTTAAAACCCATCTTCCTGTAAATTATTAGCTTTAACTGCTTAAATCATTTCCCTAAAACAAATACTGTAAGCCAAGAGACTGGTGTTGCATATATAATATGAGCCAAAAATTCTGTATAAAATAGGAAGTGATGTACTGAAAGGGCAAGTCCTTGTGTTTTTCCATATCAAACAATTCATTAAAAGCTTTCTTCCTCTTCTCTTGGTGGTTACACAGTAAGAAAAACAGTTTAAACATCACTGTAATGAGGGAGCATGGAATATTAAAGATTTAACTGACTTCTATTATGCTGTTCTTTTTCTCCCCCCCCCTTCAGTAATATCTGGTTCTAGACAAGTTCCTGCAATTTTCTTGCAATGGTTTGTCCTTTACTCCTTCCTAGGGCTGAGAGAGTGTGACTGGCCCAAGGTCACCTGGCTGGCTTTGTGCCTAAGGTCAGGAGTAGAATTTACAATCTTCTGGTTTCCAGCCCGATGCCTTATTATAATACACCAAACTGGCTCCCATTCTTTAAATAATCCCCCATTATACATTTTTATGGGGATTTGGTAATGAATTCTGCTTAAGTTTCATCACATTCATTCTAGTTTATTATTGCTTCACCCTTGCCGTCCCATTGTCTTCCTGTAACTGATAGTTCAGCCTTCCCCAACCTTTTGCCCTTTAAAAATGCTGAACAATATATTTCAGCGTCCCACAGCCAGCATTACAGAAGTTACAATCCATCACATTTAAAAGGTATTAGAATGATTTGGATCATGAGCTTTTTACAACAGGAACCTAACTCTTTAATTTTGCAAAATGAAAACAAACATGTATATTAATGACACAGTAAGTTGGGAAAGCAGTGTGGATTATTATGATGATGCAGAATCAAATACTTCCGATTGAAGTATGCAGTGCCTTACAAAACATTAAAAAGAATAAGAAATAATAAGCAAAAGTAAATTGAAAGGCCAAAAATAAGAGAGAAAAAGAAATCTAAATGTAATATATACAGTACATACCAACAGTATTTATTTTACTTTTCTGGCTTTTTCTGTCCTACATACTATCTTTTCTTTCATTACATTCATACATCATTTTTGTTCTTTAAATTTGTTGCCTATCCCTTTTTCTCTCTGAGGATTTCATCAATGCCATTCAACCATGACTTTCTCTGTCTTCCTTTTAATCCATTTATTCTTCTTTCATTCATTTCTTTTGCAAGAGGATTCTCATTGATTCTCACTATATGCCAAAACAATCTCAGCATAGTTCTTTCATTCTAGTCAATCACTTTTGTATTCAGTCCACATTCATTTCAGCACCCATTCATTCTTGACCCTATCTCTTTTGGTTTTGCCCTATACACTTAATTTAAATAACTTGTTCCCTTTTGTATTTGTCATAATTACTTTGGTATAATAAAGTGAGAAGAAACACATGAATAAACATCCATTTTGTTATTTCTGACAAGCACACATCCTATGATTTAATATTTCCAAATAACACCAACAATTACATTGATTAAACTTGTATGCTACCTGACTTTCAAAGACTCTGGGTGGCTCACAACAATGAAGCTACAATAAAAATAAAAGAAAAAAGATGATAAGTGTGATAAAGTGAGAGTTCTCACTTTCCCTCACCAAAGATCTGGATAAACATTGAAGTCTTAACAGCTCTTCTAAACAGCAGCAGAGGGCAGGCCATCCAGATCTCGGGGGAAACTTCATTCCAGAAGACAAGTACCGCTTCCGAGGTCCTGAGAGATGATATTGTTTAATTGAAATAACCTGAAGCATGCCAGCTCTGCAGGATCAATTCTGTCAGACAGATGCCATGGCATACGGACTCTCCCTCAAGTAACTAGGCCCCATGTCATATTGGACTTTATAAATATCAATAAGCACCTTGAATTGCACTCAGAAGCAAATTGGCAATCAGTGCAGCTCACAATGTAAAGATGTTACATGAGTATACTAAAGCATGACCATTACTGTTCACACCATGCCTTCTCCGTGGTGGCTCCCCCTCTGTGGAACATCATTTCCCTACATATTAGAATGGCCCCTACTATTACACTCTTCCAGAAGGTGCTGAAGACCTGGTTCTGCCAGTGGGCCTGGAGAATGCAGAGCGGGATGGAGCCTATTAAATAGTTCGTGTGATGTGTTGTTGCTGGGTTGGGGGGTTATTATATTATTTTATTAATTTATTATGTGATTATTCTCTTTTATTAGTTTTATTGTTTTATATATGAGGTTTGTATATTCCTGTAAGCTGCCTTGAGTCACCATGTGTGAATAGGCAGCAATATAAATTTAGTAAAATAAATTTTAAAAAATCTGGATCAGTTGAAGCTTCTGGTTGGTATTCAAGAGCAGCCCCATGCAGAGAGCATTGCAGTAGTCACGCCATAACAAAATCATATGGGATTTTAGCATAAGCTGCATACAAATGTACACATACATAAATATCTCCAACTAATACAGATTTGATATCACCAGAAGCATTCCTTGTTTATTCATAAATATGTTGAACATATAAGATAGCAGACATCCTTGTCTTTTTCACTGCTCATTGTTTACCCATTCATTGAGTGTTCCATTTATTCTCACTCATGTTTTATTTTCATATAGTGTCTTACTGCATTTAATAATCAACTTCCAACTCTGTATTGTCACAAGATATTCTATAATTCAATCCGATTCCATAATTCATCTTATCCTATGCTTTTTCTTCAAACATATAATTAAGTTTCTCACATTGATATATTTTTCAATAACCAGCTGAAAAGGAAAAATCTGGTATGCACATTCCCTGCCCAGCATGGAGCCATAGAATACTTCTCAAATTTTGTTGACTCTTACTGTTTCATACTATTTTAATTACAGTTTTGCCAAACACTTTCTCAGATATACCTGTATTTATCAAACCAATCTCCCTGTAGGCTTTGTAGTCATTTTGCTCCTTTTCTCTTTTGATAAGGAAACAATATGAGCATTTTTAGTCACCTGGCCCAAAAGCATCCTTCACACGTACCTTAAATAAATTGCATAGCCACTTCATAAACAAATAACATGCATATTTTAGATCTTCTCAAGTTGCACAGTCTACACCTGCAGCCTTATTGGATCATATTATGGAACTTAACACTTCATCCCCAATACTACATCTTCCTGGGTGCTTAAAAATTTGATTTATTTTCTTTTAGAAAAGAAAGTTTTATATCATCCAGAAAATAACCAAATTTTCTATTCATCTTGAAGAATCCTTAGGATATCCTAAATGTTTACTTGTATTTGATGTAAGTATGGTATGGTACTTCCACTGCATTTTATGTTGTGCCTCATCAATGTATGAAAGCTAGTATTAATGTCAAGGTTTCAACTGACAAACCCAACCAAGTCAGCACTCCAACACAATCAGATTTCTCTAAGAACTGTTTTATTGAGTACCTCATTTCGGCATGCATGAAAGCAAGACCAACTCTATTTCCCACGGTTTTAGTATAATTAAAGAATAGATATTCCCCTCCCTCCTTGTCACAAGTCACATTGTCCAATTAAGTGTTCTGGTATCTCCCTGGGAACTCCTTCCAGTCTTTGGCCAACACCTGTTGAGATGAACTTGGTTCCCACAGGACAAACTGTTGTTTATTGTCTGGTTTGACATTCCAAGCCTCTTTCCATTAAAAAAATTTTAAAGTTCCATTTCAAAATTGATCTCATGCATGAATACCCAAAAGTTGTTTTAAAACATATTTGTCTTTATAGGCCTGAAAATCTTGGGAGTTGGGGCTGGTCCTACAAGCTGACGAAGGTTGTCAGACCAAAGATTTAATGGGACAGAAGATCACAATGGTAGTTGCTTTGCTATTTGTTGACATTTATGGAAATAGATGTAATACCCCAAAGTTAGCTTACTTCTATTGACAAAGTGCAGAGAACAAATAAATTGAGCCAGCTGTTGAAGATGAAATGCAGAAAGGAAGATATTTTGAGATGAAGTATGCTTGTGGCCCCTCTTGTTTTTTTAATGGCCCTAGTTTCACTCCATTTCATGACAGCATTAAGTTGGCAGTAGAAAGAATAAACGTGCCCTGAACTGACACAATATCTTTTCTTTGCGGGTGAGCTAAAATGGGCTTAAAGTACTTACAGTAAGAATAATCTCAGCATGTAACTGAGTGGGGAGATTAGCCTAGAATGTTCTTCCATAAACATTAGTCTTACAGACAAAATACTGCACATAAGGAGCTTTCAATGTTCAGCTTCACTTATTGTTTTAATCAGCATATTCCAGCAATTATACCAGATTTTTGTTCATTTATTTCAGTTCTACACCATGCTGCTTTGTTCTTATGTAAATTTGAAATGACATTACTTCAACATCCTAGCACATGGCATCAATCTGTTTTTTAAAATCTTTTTTTTAACAGTTTTACAAAAAGATTTTAAAGAAAGCTTATGATAGATTAATTCAAATATGACTAGCTTGGATGATAAGGCAGCGGGAAACACTGAGGTCATTTTCTGAAAGAAAAGGAAATACTCTATTTCAAAATAGTAATTGAAACATGAATGAAATAGATTTTAGGCCTTCCAGACACTTTTAAAAAATATATATATTTGAGGTGTAGGAGTACTGTGGCAATTTACGTTATCCCGTGAGTCAATGTTTCTTTCCTGTAGCTGGCTCTCATGAAAATTTTTACCATTAAAATGAATTCTCACTTATGTTAATGTGGAAAACATAGAACTTTACTTATAAACAGATAATAATAGTTACAAATTGGATTGTGTGGGCTAATATGTTATAAAGATTATGTGTAAGAAGATCCTGTCTCAGCATCCGGCACTAACTGGCCTTGGTCCTTCCAGGCCTAGTCACAACATTCTTCAGTGTGTTTTTAGAAGACGGTTAAAGCTATAATTAATATTTAGTAATGATTGTGATGTGAACTATGATAAAAAAGTTTCCTTATCCCTCAAAAGCATAGATTAATCATTACATTCTGGCATTTAGCGTTCTATAATTTATTGACTTCAAGATATGATAGGATTATAATTCCCAGAATTCCCCATTCCAACATATTTCAAGGTTAGCAGGACTGCATTAATATATGCAAAATGTTGTGAAACAATCAAAATCTTTAGCATTACAAGAGATAGAATGAGACATTCTCCTTTACTGAGTTAAAATGCTATTTACTCATTCTTGATCCCAGTGAAAGGTATACTTGAATGAAATTTGCTGGCCCCTTCATGGCTGATTCCTATCTTTTTTTTATTGGGTCCATTCTGGCTCAATATCAAATAATGCTGTCTGATTTTGCATGAACAGAAAGTTATAAACAGAGTAATTGATTGAATGCTACTACTTAGCTGCTTCCCTCTCCTACACATCAGTAGCCAGTAGTAAACATATTTACCTGTCACACATTGAGCAGGTGTGAGGCAAGTCTGCCAGGTCTTCCTATACACCAATCTGTCAAATCCAAGCTGAATACATTTTTTAAGAAAACAGATTGGAGTCAAAGAGGAGTTGGGTTACATGTAGCAATTTCATCTGGAATTCTTCTGTCTTTCCTTTCTTATATTGATGACTTAAAGATTCTTCTTTGTTCTGTTTGGAAGACTATGATGGAAATCCTGTAATTGTTATAAATTGGAAAAGGCCATTAAAGCAATTTCAGTATTCCCACGCACTCTAGTACTATTGCATGATTTTGATAGACCACCAGCAGAGCAGTGCCATGTCCAGCTCTTTAGAGAATAGCACAATGGTAGCAGATAAAGCTGACCAGGGATTGGAAGAGAGGATGTCTCAGTCTGAAATAGCCAACAATCATCATTCTGATTCCACTCAATACTTTCCATCTAATTTCACCTCTGACAATAGACATAAAACTTCTAAAGATATTGTGGTTTAGTTGAATATTGTTGAATTATAGCAGAAAGCAGGACAATTTGTTATCTCATCGTGAGCTAGGGATGAGATGAGAACAATATCATAAGGACAACTCAGTTTTCTATTTTTCTTTCTTTTTCAATATCTAATCTAAATTCCATAAACACTGAACACACTTAGTTCTCATTTGAAGTTTCTTCTGTTTAGTTATTCCATCCCGAAGAAAACTGATACTTTTGTAAACTTCACAGGTAACCTAAGCCTTGAATCTATTAATTGTACCTTACATTCCAGCACAGATTGGCTCAGAAAGTCAAATTTAGTTAATAAGATAAATCAAAATATGTAAGATGTAAGATATGCCAAGTGATCTCTTCTGGTATCTGACAGCTGAACAGTAGCATCTACATTATTTTATTTGAAAAGATATGAAAGAAAGAACTAGAGATAAATATCAGTGGTGGCTGATTGTGAATTTGCTAAATCAACAATCTTCTAGTGATTTTATTCCTGGTGTTTTATGTTTGCATATGCAACTATGAGGTAATAGCAAGGAAATAATCTGCTTCCCTAGATCACAAGTACTGCATCTCTCCTAGTGTGATGACAAGAGTTTTATATCTCAGTGAGGGAGGGAATTTACCAAGCTCTGACAGTTGCCAGATAGTATCACTTGTGTTTTGCTGATAAAGTTGGTTATACCCTGCCCAAATAAACAGAAAACTTGTAAGTCAAAGTCAGGGATGAGAAATGTTCTTACTAGTCACTGTGTAAATTAATTTCAGCATTACTTCCCTCAAGGATTGTGCCTGATATATTATACAATAAATACAACATTGATATATTGTAAATAGATGCATACATCCTCAAGGATTGTTTTCTGAGTTATCAAAAGTGTGAAAGAGAATATAATATAAGAGCTTATTGAAAGGGTGTACATTTTCTTCTTTGTCTTAAGCTTATATATAAATAAAATAAAGATACAGAAATAAAGTTGGGCTATTTATGTATAAACAAGGTAGATCCATAAATAAGAATGAAAGATTGAGGAAATTAATACAAAGGACTGGAGATGGATATAGAGGTCAACAGTATATCTGTAGGCAATTCCTGTGGTAGAAAAGAAATCTTAAACCACATACCACTAAAAGTCAGTTAACTGTATTTAGCTCCTTAAAGCCTCTGGCTAAGATCATCTGACAGCACAACTGAAATATTAATACTGTATATCAATTATATCCACCAGATCTATATTTCTACCTTGGGCTGTGGAAGTTTTTTTCGGAAGGGGTTTGGGTGGAGGACGTCAGGCTTCAACCCTGACTTAGTTTTGGATTCTAAACTCCCTGGTTCCAGGGATTATCCATCTCTTGATCTGGATGAGGTTGCATTATGCCAAACAGAACTGCTACACAATTCAGGATTCCTCAACTCTTGTTTGAGGAACAGACAGCTTATGGACCAGAAGAACATTTGCTCAGTGTTGCATTTGGGCACTTGCTTGGACTGAGAGATATGGTCCCTCAGTCACCTCCAAAACAATTACAATGTTCTGGACATGCAGCTGCCTCTAGAGAGCATCCCAAAGCTAAAGGTGATAAAAAATGCAATACGTGGGCAATTATGGTGCATGCTGCACCTCTGCTCCACCGGCTGCATTGGTTACCAGTATATTTTCAGGTTCAATTCAAAATGTGGTGGTTACCAATAAAGCTCTCTGTGGCATGGGGCCATGGTACATGCAGACCATCTTTTCCCTGTCACTTGTACCAATCTCATCAGATCTGGCAGGAAATGCATGTACCGGGTCCCATCCAATATGGACTGCCACCCGAGAGGAACCTTAGAGGAAAGCCTTTTCTGTCACAAATCTGTCAAACATCATCCCCACCAGAAATCAAATTGGCCTGGACCTTCTCAATCTTTTATAAGGCCCTGGAAAGATGAGTGTACTCCTAAACTTGGGGATTGAAGTGTTCGCCGAATTAATTTTATTACAATATTTATATTGTATTTCTATTTATGGTTAGTTTTTTTAATTATTGTTGTTTCTTTCATCTTAGCTGCCAAATGTCTATTTATTTTGTATTTTTTCATTGTTTCTTGCTGTTTTTTATTGTTGAATTACTCAGAGTCACTTAAGATGGGCAGTAATATAGCTGAACAAATAAGCGTACAGGTAGAAAAAAGAGTAATTTGAGACACACAGACATACACACAGACACACAAACTAATGCAGGCTTGCATGGCTAGCATCAATTCAATGTTGAGGAGCTTTTGGGCTCATAGGTCGTGGCCTAATTACCTGATATGCTATCAACCAATACCATATAGAATCTACCGTAAGCAGTCTTATCTAAGGGGCAGGGAGAGAAACAGTAGATTATTCCAAAGACACTAACAAAAAATTCGCTCATTTGGAATTTCTTCAAATCCAACCAATTATATATTCGCCTTGACAAAGAACCAATCAGAAATTGGCTTTCCAGAATTCTAGAGATGTAGTCCAATTAGAGATTAGCTCTGCTACAAATAAACTACATGGATTCAGTCATTTCCTGCCCAGTTCCTTCTGAGCTGCCAAGAAGTACGCAGACTACTTTCAGCATGCCAGCCACAATTGTTGGCAAAATGTCAAGACATTAGATAATTAGATTGTACCAGCTCATCGCCACTGAAACAAATTGTATGTTCTTCCTTTTATGGTAGGCAGAGGTTGGAAACTTATAAACCTTCAGATATTGCTGTTCTGCAGTACCCACAGAATGTATCATTGAGCAGGTTGACTGGAGTGCTGGGAGTTGCAACACCTAAACAGCCATAATATCCCGCTCCTAATTTAGATGATATCCCTCCTGTTTGCAAAGTCTTTGTAGCCAAGTTCATCTCCCAACGTATCTACAGTATGATAGTTTGAACTTTTAGAAATCTTGAATCCTTGAAGCTATTCAGTCCAAGTTTATTAGAGCTATCCATGCGGTCCCAAGACACATTAGGAATGCTATATTTAATAGAGATGGGTTTGGTCTCTGGAGATGCTAGAGTTTGATATCATCTTTTAAATATTTGCTAAAGTTAAGTGGGTCTGGCTTCACTGTGTCTTAGAGATCACTTTAACTCAGCCTGGTTAAAAAATAATAAATAAATAAAAAATTCTCAAAGGGCAGCCTCTATGGCCTACTAGATCTTTTTCTGTCATCAATTTTCTATGTTAAAAAAAAGCTTTCAATAAGTTTCACTTCCTAGGAGTCTCACTGGAAAGCTTTTGCCAATTAGGCTCTGAAAATGCTAGAATATTCAAGCAACGTATTTGGAACACTGATCTGCAATATGTCTCAATGCAGGTGGGACTTATTCAATTGAATGCCACTCTCCTACTGGTAGCTGTCCTCTCACAGTTTTGTAATTGCACTGAGTCTTTGCTGTGGCTAGATGTATTGCCTTCTTATGCCATTCTATTGGGACATTCCCAAAAATGCATGCTTACATCAACAGTTCCTAAGGGGAGCCTCTCAGGAGAGTCCTTGAACCATATGCTTTGTCTACAGGGAATTTCAGATGACTTTTATTTTCCCTGTCTGAAGAAATTCCCTGGCAGAAAGCATGGCTTCTCAGATTTTCTCTTGTTTGACCATTTGACTTTATCTTTCCAGATTGCCCACTTCTGCACCTCTAGGTGACCCCATTTGCCATGTTTGCAAAGGAAAAATTGTATTGATTTCTTTTCTTTTTAACCTTTTTTTCTTTCAGTTTTTTTCTGGGGACCTTATTGGACTTATGATCACCATAAAGGTTTGATTTATACATGGAATGTTTTTAAAAAAAAAAAGAATTCATTAAAATACACAATATGATAGCATAAAAGGAAATCTGAGGGAAAATATTATGTGGCTCTTACAAATCCTTTTATATGGAGTACATAATTAAATTATCTTTGTAATAATATTAATTCTATTCCAAGATAATGGATCAATGTTTTCCATGTTATAGGCAGGGACACAAATAAGAGAAAATCTTCTGCAGAAATAGATAGGCATTCCAAAGAATGCAAAACTACCCCAAATCCATACAATGTGTATGTAATTCACCCCAATATCTCATGTGTGCCATCTTGACACTATCTTTTCCTGATCCTTGTGCATTTACATGTGAAGAAGGATTCTACTGGCATTCAGTAAAACGTACTTTTGTCTTCATTTTGTAAGATTCCAAAGCAGGAAGAGAGTAATAACAAATCATCAGTAATTTGCATAAGTGAAGGAATGAGGAAGCCAACAGAAGTATTACCAGAGCAGGAGTGATATATAGTCCAATGGCCCAATATCATTTTTAGTCTTATCTATTTTTGAACTTTTTCATAGGACTCCAATTGCTGTTAGAAGATTGAATATATGTGCACCTTTCTCTAGTTCCTTCTTTTTTCCTTTGTTATAATTCCTCCTGCTTTCTCCAAAGTCTTCCTGCTTTCTTTCCTGATAGTTATTCATACTGATAGTTAAGGACATTTCCTTTTAATCAGCCCAAATTCAAATCCAGATAAAAATAGAAATTTTATTTAGAATAAGTGTGGCTACAACCTGATATGTTAGTTTTAACCAGAAATAGTTATAAAAACAGCAAGGAAAAAGGGGGCACTGGCTCTGTATCAAGTAGCTTACCTAAGAAATTACTGACAAACAAATTGGAACTTGCTATTCTTATGTGATGTTCTTTGGTTATGTTCATACTATGCTTCACCTGATTATTGAATTAGTTCACTTTCTTAACTCATGTGATGCACTGAGCCATAAACTAACCAAACAGATCTGGGTTCATATAAGGTAACGTACAAAAATGTAAAATTAACATTAACTATGTTTAGCATGTGTATGCATCTGCTATTTTTATCTGCTTAAGCATGTTGCATGAACAAGGCCATTTCTACAATGTCAATATTAAGTAACACACCCTGAAGAAAATATCTTGCAGAACACAAGATAAACAGATTTTTAAAAATAATATTTTCTGCACTTCAGTCACATTTATGAGTTATACAAGGATTTATCAAGGAACACCAGTTGTCAGATGTACATCAATGGGTGGGAGAAACTCTGGTTCATGTTTATTAGGTAGAAATGTTCAGGACTGATAATGTGCTAATTTGAGACACAAGAGGCAAAGAGAACTCACCAATGAGGAAAACAAAGTTCTTAAGACTTCCACTTATACAGTATAAATTACTATTTTGCCCTTTCATTTTCAACTAGGGTCATATCCATGAGATTATCTTCTTTAATCTTTATAGTACTACAATACAATTCACTAGAATGGGAAAGAGCAATTTACCGAAAATCATTTAGCAAACTTCACAGATGAGCAAATATTCATTATAAGTTTGGAAAAATTGAATAAATATGATTCATATATAACCTTGAACTATTGAGTGAAGATAATGCAAACTAAAGATCTTGTTGATCTTTCTCCATTCTTATGCCCATCTCAGCAAAACTATTTTAATTCCTGGTGTCATATTATGATTTGAAGGAAGTGCCAGAAAACTGTAATTTAAGAAGTGTTTAAAAATATCTGCACAAGAAGAAAGAGAATGAATGATTAAATCACTTGTTCCCAATCTGATTAATTTATTGGATCAGTATTTTTACGTTTGAATCAGAATTAACTTGTAACTTGTTCTCCCGTGTGAGTCTCACTCTTCTTACTAGTGGCACTAACTACTGTAATAGATTCTACTACTTAGTGCTACTAGAAATCAGTTAATTGGTTATATGTTCCTTTTAATTTCTTATGTGTGATTTGCTGTATAACCCCCAGATCATGACCTACTGTGATTTGTCAGTATATCCAGAACTATGTATTATTTTTTTTAACAACTGTGGCAAGAAAAGTTGTAAAAGAAAGATTGTAAAATGGGACAAACTCACTTAACAAATGTCTCACTTAGCAACAGAGATTTTGGGCTCAGTTGTGTTCATAAGTTGAGAACTACCTATAATTGAATACAGCGATACATATATAGCACATCCAAAACTTTAAGTGGCTTAACTAGAGAAACGGTCCAACTATTTTTTTAATGAGAATTTTGAGGGGCAATGTTAATCTAGAACAGGGGTGTCAAACTCACATTGTCATAGCATCATCACATGACGTATCATGATTTTTCCCCCTTTGCTAAACCGGACATGGGCATGGCCAACAAATGACTAAGCAGAGAACCAGTTGCTGAAATTTTTGAAGCCCATCCCTGGATGGGATTAAGAATTTACATTCCCTGCCCAAATTCTAAGGAAGGACATGACTTTTAGGACATAATAGGATTAATCCACCATCATTGGAATAGTAAAAGACACAAAGGTCACTACATTGCGCAACCATCCACTCACTCAGCCATTTTGTCAGCCACCTCAGAAACATGATGCTGTCACTGAAGTTTCTGGAAACCAAATAAACAGAGATCTTCTTTCCTTGTAGGCAGTCTCCATTGATTTCCTTTTTTAATTTCTCCTGGCTTGGAACCAGACTGTATTTTTCTTCCAACAACACTCTTAAAAGATTTAATAATTTGATATCCATTTGCCATTCTGAACCACCAGCCAGAAATTTTCCTAACAAATTAGTATCTTTTAGATAACAAAATGTGCATCTATTTTGCTATTTTAACAAAAGACTATAATTATAAATGAATCAGATTTTCAGGAATTGAAATGTTTGGCTCTAAGTTACATATGCAAATGTAAACAATCCTACCTAAAATCTAGTATGAAAATCTGAAACTACTTAATATTGTCACTCTAATATTGCAACAGAGAGTACTTCCATGCAAGGATTCTGGGCCAGTCAAAATCAGTTCTGAATCTATATTATTTAACAACACTGGCAGTGTTCAAGAACTGAGATGATTTATTTCTAATTCAGTTGCACTGTATTTGAACATGCAGCAAAACTACATAGTGTTTTCATTTGGAACACTTCAAAATGCTGAGTATGTGAGCAGTAGTGTCATTGCTGGTGGGAATTCTTATTTCAACCTATCTCCTCACTTCTGAATTCAAGGCGACCATTATCCTGCCATGCACCTACCCCACGTCCAGAACTTCAGCACGAAATATATCTCCAGAGAGTTTCTATTTCAAGGCAGTTACTGGGGGGGGGGGGGGGCGCGAAAACCCAGCCGGTGGTTTGTGCTTTGTCAAAGATGAGATGAAAACAAACAGTACTTCCTGCTTGCTATGTCTGGACTATTGTGCACCCAGGAAAATGCGAGAGCCATCTGTCTGCAACATCTGTCACCCCCAACGATCATCATTGGATGAACTGACTTGTTAAGCAGATGTCTCCTTCCTCCCTCACTACCCCATATGGTTCCTTTCCAAAGCTGCATGAGTGTTAATGGGGGGCCATTCCAGATATAAATATACCATTCTTTAATTTATGCAACAGTTACAATCCCCAGACATGCTAATCGAGTAGTATCACAAAGAAAAGTTATATTCTACTAAGGTTCCTTCCAAAGTATTCTGGAAGATAGAAAGGAATAGCTGTTCTCACCACCCCCATTTCAGGAAATATCTCTTTCCAAGATTAATACTGCGGGAAAAATTGGAAAGAGAAAAGCATTAGGATACTACCAGTTAAATATATACTGGTAGTACCTACTGCAGTTACCAGTTTCAAACATTAAAAAATCAAACCACAGCTCAGCAAACAAAAGCCTGGCATAGATTTTCTATTCCTGTTTTAAACTAAATTTATTCAGTTAAGGTGTTCAATAAAACACATTTGCACTAATTTACAGATACTATTTAAGGACATGTTTTTTCATGCCTGATTAGTACAATATTACATACCATGAGACTGAGTCCACATATTGCACAATACTGTGCCTTATTAAACCCATAGATTACCAAATAAACTATAACCGATTTGGTTTGTATACCTTTCTAGCCTAAAACCAAAATAAGCACATTATGGTTTAATTTTATTATATGTCCAAAGTCTAAACATCCATTCCCTTTTCTATTCAATATAAGACAAAAACTAAACAAACTGCATCAATCGACCTCACTTAAAACCCTGTTTTGTAAACTAGGCCTGTGTGTAATGGAATGTTTATTTAGTAAATCTATATGTAGCCCATCTTGCTATCAAATGATTCCAGATAGCTGGAATAAAAGTATGAACCAGAGAAAATGTTTAAATATTGTCCCTGCCTACCTATTTATTTACAAACTTACTGTATTGCAACAGTTGTATTTGAATGATCCCATTAAAAGTTCTTTAAAACTGTTTCTCCCACAAAAGTATGGAAATGACTGGTTTTTTTAATGCTTTTACTCAAGACATCGGAAGTCAAGATACACATGCCCTGCTATCATTCATGGTCTGAGAGACCAGAACTATTATTCTCCTAGAGAAGAAATCTGAAGGGTAACTAAAACTATTGTGGCCCTGTCTATTAATCAGGACTTTTTGATCTTTTTTTCTTTGCTGTAGGTCAGAAAGAATAATGCCCCAATCATCCCAATTGCCCAGCAGCACCAAAAATATATCCCAGGTCTATCCATTACCCAGTTATATGGAACTGCTAGACTTTTGCCCTGAACACTCATATCATCTCTGAATTATGTTAACTTAATAGAAGAGAAGAGCTGCGCTGACACATTGGTTAGAATGCAGTACTGCTGGCTACCTGCAATTTGGCAGATCGAATCTCACCAGGTTCAAGGTTGACTCGGCCTTTCATCCTTCCGAGGCGGGTAAAATGAGGACCCAGATTGTTGGGGATAATATGCTGACTTTGTAAACTGCTTTAAATAAATTAATAAAGTACAATAGAACAAAATAGAACAAAACTCAGGCGCTGGTGACCTCCCAGCTGGACTACTGTAACGCTCTCTACATGGGGCTCCCCTTGGGGTGCACCCGGAG
>JAOYMU010000010.1:4578859-4597506 GCA_025802295.1 Psammodynastes pulverulentus
CAGTTTTCCTGCTAAGTACCTGCATGCCATAAGCATTTGAATTAAAATTACCATATTGAAATCAAATCTGATGTTTTAAAAAAAAATTTGGTGTGCGCTGGAAGAGGGGTAGTCTTATACGGCGAGTATAGGCCTATATTTTAACAGGAAAAGTAGGGGGTCGTCTTATACGCCCATGCGCCGGAAAATACGGTATGTTTAATTTATTCTATTTCTGAATCACATTTCCGTGACTTATTTTATATGTATATCCTAACAGATCTTTATTTCTTTATTTTGCATTATAAATATTTCAAAATGTGGCCAGGTCTCTAAATGTTCTACTTGGCTTTTGATTTTTTTAAAAACTAATTACTTTTTTTGCTATATTGAAATCAATGAAGGAGAATCTCAGATTTTGTTTTATCTTGTAGGTTGTATCTTGTAATCCTTACGAATGTTATCTCCACTTATTATGTCCACCATCATGAAAAATTGATATTTAATATGATCCTTTAGATTCCTATCACTCACCATTAGCAAAACTGGAAAAATCCAAGGAACTCAGCACATTCTCCTGTGTTTCATCCTGAAGAACAGGAGAAAAGATCAAAAAAAGGATCTACTCTTGGCATGTCCAACCTATTGGCTTGCCTGACCCACACGGAGTGATGAGGAATTGACATGGGCCATGTATAACATATATATTAACTACATATAAATGCACATCATAATGTGAAAAGTTTATAATCATATGAGACCGCATTACTAGCTCTCCAGGACCACATGCAGCCCATGAGCCAGTGGTGAAATCTTAGTACCTCCGGAGACCTCCCGAGAGGTACTAGGGCCCATGTGAATGAGTTCTCGGAACCCCTATAAACCCATGCCCCACGCCCACCTCCTGGACCTGGTCACAGTCACTCGCTCCCACACGTGCCATGCCCATGCCCTATCTATACTCTTCTGGCCATGCGGTCGGGTCAACCCTTTCTTGCTTACCTGAAACAAAGGTAAGCACTTAGCACTAGCCAGTCCCTCTCCCCCCTTCCCAACCACAAGCAGCCCCTGCCCTGAGCCCACCACCCCGCATATTTTGATTTAAAATGCATTGGGTCATGGCTGATGTTGACTTGGCCATGCCCACCCATCCAGTCACATGACCACCAAGACATGCCCACAGAGCCATGCCCATGGAGCCACGCCCACGGAGCCTCTTGGGAAAAATTTCACATTTCATGCCTGGTTTGAATATTTAATTTCTTGAAACTATGCTGGTAATACATGAGGAAATGTATACATCATACAGCCTGCCTGAAATGATTGAAGTCTAAGTTATTGAAAAATGGTATAGAAATTGGGGCGGGGAGGAGATTCTTTCATTATAATTTGGTACATTGAAGAGGCTTGTAAATTATTATTTTTTTGTAGATGTTTATTTATTTAACCGTCATTCCACAACAAAGTGACTCTAAGCAACCACATAAATACAATAAACTTTAGGAAAACATAATTTTCAGCTCTCAATATGTTGAATTGCAATGATTTTTCCCAATTTCTATAATGTTTAAATAACAAGTGCTGTGCTGTTTAATCTGACTTCTGCTCAATTTATATTACATTCTAAAATAGTATTTAGTGATTATAACACAAATCTAAACATTCAGTTTTCAAATGGAATAGCTGTGTTTTCAGATATATCTTAGAATATATACTTAGTATAAAATTGTCCCTGGATTTCTGTTCATAAGGGGGGGAAGCAATTCTCATAGATCTGTTCTTCAAATAACATCTACAAAATCTGAATAACATATATGGAAATTCCAAGTTCATTTAATTTTTTTTTTTTTTGTTTCAGAGTATGATGCATGACTATCACAGAAGAAATTCATGTCTATAGCTTTTAAGGACTTGATTACATCGTTTTAAAGCCTGATAGTTTTGGAGTCAACAGTTTAGAAGTTACAGCTGCATGCATTTTTTCCAAACCAGTGTTTACCGAAGAAGGAATATAAATTGACATACCCTGTAATAGCACACAGTGGATTATTGAAGGTCTCCTAACTGCGAAATCACAGCATAAATCTAACTGGTGAGTTTATTCATCTATATGTGATTGTAAATAGTATTTCATGTGATATGTTGTAAATATAAATCTGTATATATTTAAGTAGATAGACTTTCCCATGTTTTCATACCATAAAGCCAGAGTAAAAAAGGAAATAAATGACTATACCAGAAAAATGTAAACACCAAAACAGAATTTTCTTTTTAAAAAAAACCTTTGCAATCATCACTCCAAAAAGCATTTTTAGAAGAGACCAAAACAGAATTTTAGCTCCAATTGTAAACAGCTGCATAAAGAAGTCTTACTAGACATATTTGTTGGAGAACGGTTGCCCATCTCTTTCCCGCATCTATGGAAAGAAGATAATTCTTACTCTTCTTTCTGAGTAGAGAGCAGCTACTGTAACCATATGTTACACTGTGAAAAGTCCATATTGCTGAAGTGGTTACTTTTTCTTGAAAAATAATCATTGAGCAAAAAAGAAGATAACAGTGCCAGTTTTTGTAATACTGTTATTTGTAAAGCACAAAAAATAGTTGCAAAGCCGAACAGCTCTCATTTTTAAAATTAAAAGGCAAAAGCAAGCCTCTTCAAAGCTATTATTTTCACTTAGGAGAGAGACATAAAAGCTTTTATTGATTTCCCAGCTTGCATTAAGACAAATTTTATTTTCCTGAAATGAATTTTCAATTATAATCCCACTTAATTCTGAGGTTTGGATAAGTCTCCTAGGTTGTTGTTTTTTTTAAGCTAGATGTGCCTCCTAACACATATAGAGGGAGAAAGGAGAAAAGATTCTGGCCAATGGGCAAAGGGAAGAGAAACAGCAGCAACAAAATTAGTCTATTTACAAGGGGAGATAGGAATCCAGCTTATCTTTGTACATGGACAGATATTATTTCTGATATTGATATTATATGTTTGATTGTGAGTTGTTCAGAGAGACAGTATTCTTTAGTTTTCCTCAGTAACTAAATGCTTTGAGTCACTTTTTAATAACTGGCACTTATTAGCATCCTTAAAATTGTAACTATTTCTCTGTCAACAATTATGTAAAAACATGATTTTCTGCTGTCAGTGTGTTTATGGCTAAGAATGCCATAAATTCTCACACTAAATATTTAATCCCATGGTACAGATTCAATATAATATAGGAGACACCTGAAATTATAATGGGAAAGAATGGAAAAAGAACTTATCTATTTGAATTGGATGCATCATATTTCTGCTACTTATTGGGTCTATTCAAGGGGAGAGAGAATCTACTGCATAATTCACTGCAATGCTTGCCCAGACCTGAATTTTGTTATTTTCTGTATAGTTTACACCATAATATGATGCATAATTTTAAGATGGCCTTGTGTAAAAGAACTGTGATTAGAGTAGTTCGTATTAAATTTCACAAGCTTTTCTTTGTTTCAGCCACAGAAACAGCAAAATGATTCCTAATGGGTATTTGATGTTTGAAGATGAAAACTTCATCGAATCATCTGTTGCCAAGTTAAATGCTTTGCGCAAAAGTGGCCAGTTTTGTGATGTTAAGCTTCAGGTAATGTAAAAGTGTTGTATTTTATGCCTGCTGATGCTGAATATTCATAAATGCTTTAAAGAGAGGATATCTATTTTGGTAATTTATTTCAAGTATAGATACAGGTTTTCAAGTTACAGCTGGTTGCTTAGCAACTTGTTGAAGTTATGATGGACCTACCTGAGAAGGGGGTACTTATGACCTGGATTTGAAGCTCCCATGGTCAAGCCCATGGTCATATGACCACATTTCAGGCACTTGACAACTGTTGCAAAAAAAAATTCGGTCAGTCATGTGGGTGGCCCGATTTATGACAGTGAATGGGCAGGCTCCATTATAGTCATGACTTAAGAACTATCTATAAGACATTAATAAAGTGGTCTTTTATTGCATATTGTGAGATCCATTCACACTATTTTGAGGTTTCTTTTTAAGCCCCTCTTTCAGTTTTCTAATTATGATCATAATTGATCCAAAATCAATCCTAATTAAATATTTTGTATTTATGATAGGAATGTTTTAATATTTTTAAATCAGCAAGAGGTAAAAGTGCTTTGCCAAGTGTTTTGGTACATCCTGAGTCACTCAAACTACAGGTTTATAATTTGGTGAATAGTTTCTATTTTCAGTTTAATAAATAATGCAGGGTTTTATTTTAATGAAGGTTTGTGGACATGAGATGCTGGCACACAGAGCAGTACTAGCCTGCTGCAGTCCTTATCTTTTTGAAATCTTCAATAACGACAGTGATTCTCATGGCGTTTCTCACGTGAAATTTGAGGATCTTAATCCAGAGGCTGTTGAAGTCTTGTTAAATTATGCTTACACTGCTCAGTAAGTGATCCTTTTTCTATATTGCAAACATTTTTACTTTATACTCTGTCCAGAATAAATCTAAATAATAATTATGTCATTTTAACAGATTAAAGGCTGATAAAGAACTGGTCAAAGATGTATATTCTGCAGCTAAGAGGCTGAAGATGGAGAGAGTCAAGCAGGTATAATGGGGTTTTGGCAGGTAGCAAAACTTGAATGACTTGCCTGAGTTCAGAGGCTGAGCATGTTCAGGCTTAGTTAGCACTCACCATAAGAAACTTACGGAATGCTACAACTAAGACATATACTTGGAAATTAGTAAACCATTTCAATGGTGCTGCCAAGATACACAAATATATCCATGAATGCACAAAGAATTGAGCTCAATCATACTTTAAAATATAAAAACTGAACGCTTACTTTTTCAAACACGTGTCAAGCTAAAGTATATTCAAAGTCAATTAGTTTGAATAGCTACTGGCATACTCTTTACACTTCAGTTCTAGGGCCAGTTTCATATATTCTTGTTAACCCATTTAAGAAGTTATATTATTCAAAAGATATACCTAATAGATGAACTGGATACTGTAATCATAATTACACATAGCAACAAAACTAAAATAAAAGTGTAGAGCACATCATTAAAACTTCGACAAGAAGTCTCTCTTAATCATAGTAAAATCATTTAGAGACAAAGTGGCCAAAAATAACTTGAAATTTATTATTTTATAGCATTCAAGTCAGTGAATTAAAATACCTGGATTTTTATAGTAAAATAACAGTTGTGCATATTTTAATTATTAAATATATTCAAAATGAAAAACCAAATGGGCAAGAGACTAAGATACAAGGAGGAGACAATATCCCATGAGGGTGGGGGGTTGTATATTGATTTCAGATAAGTAAATATATTATGTCATTTTAAAAATCAAACTACAGAATACAGAGTCGGGATCTGTGGTGAGAAAATCTAAAACAAAACTACGTTGCAAAGTTACAATATATCATAATTGTAAACTTTTTTTGAAAAAAAAAAAAGGTTTGTGGAGATTACTTGCTGTCCAGGATGAATGTTGAAAGTTGCATCTCTTATCGGAACTTTGCAAGCAACATGAGTGATTTGCGACTACTGAACAAGATTGATGGTTACATTCAAGAGCATTTGTTGCAGATTTCTGACCAAGAAGAATTTCTCAAACTGCCACGTTTAAAGGTACTTGTCCGATTTTCCTCTTCCCCATCCCATCACCTATTTTTCACATAAATACTAATTGCTTCAGTTAAGTGTTCCATGAAATAACCTTTTGACAAAAAAACCCCATATTAATCTGGTACCAGGAACATGTCTAAGCATTTAAATTCTTGTTTAATTATGACACCATTTGGAAGTAAACGATTAAATATACTTTTAGCAGTATTCTCTTTTTCTAATTAAAAAAATAGTTGCATGAAAGTCACCATATATTTACTTAGAACAGTTGGGAATATTGATTGCACAAACTTGTAATCTTAAAACAGTTTGCAGATAGGCAGTTTTGTAACAATGCCACCTCAGCAAGAAAAGATACCAGGGATGTTTAGTATAGATTTTTCCAAGTCATTTACTGTTGCTCACTGACATACAGCCCCAGAATTCAGGTCATTTGCACAATCGTAATAGTGAAATTCACCAACAACATATAACTTGAACATATCTTTTATTAGGCAATTTAATTACAATAATCAAAACTGATACAAATAAATTTTAGGCCAAAGAAGAAAATGGAAAAAGAGAATAAATAGAATAAATTTAGGAAAAGAGAAAAGAGATATAAAAAAGCAAATATATCATCTGATATCCCATCAGTTGCCTATAAGTAGTTCCATTAAACATCAGCTTCAATCACAGTGTCAGCAAAAAGTTAAAATGTCTTATTATAACCTTAATCAAATATACCAACTCTATTTCTTCCTTTTACTTCTAATAATCTTAAGGTTTAATTCAAAATAATATTGTCACATGATTTCCTGTTCAATTCTTCTTACCACACTGCATACAAGGTTTAAAAAGCCCCTTTTGTAGATCCAATAAGAACATTTTCCAGGTCATTCTGTTGGTTTATCACTTATATTTATTGGTGACACAGTGGTTAAAGTGCAGTATTGCAGCCAAACTCTGAGCACAGCTTGGAGTTTAATCCTGATGGGGCTCAAGGTCGTATCAACCTTCCATCCTTCCAAGGTCAGTAAAATGAGGACCCAAATTGTTTGGGGCAATATACAAACAATACTTCTTCATTGTAAACCACCCAAATAATGCTGTAAAGCACTATAGAGAGATATAAAACCCTAAACACTTGCTATTTGTTTTAATTTTAAAAGTTTAACCAATTTATTTTTTATATCCAGTATCGTAAACCCCAGCTTGAACCCTTTCCAAACCTTCTCTATTATTTGTAGTATTTTCAGTACTTTCTCTCTCTTGGCAGATATAATTCGTTCCACATTTGTCTTTCCTTCATTGGACACAGTATGTCTGGGCTAGGCCTTCCAGGACCACCTCCACCCACACTCTGCTTAAGGACTTATATAAAGGCTTAATGACCATACATGCAAGTGCCAGAATTGCAGTCATTGAGCAAAGCAGTCACATAGTATCTCACTTAACAAGTGCAACAACTTTCAACTGAAATTCTGGGCTCACTTTTCCTAAGTGAAGGATTATCTGTAACTAGAAGTGGATATAGATTAAAACACCCAATAGGAATTCATACCACATCACAGTTGTAAACCACCAAGGTTGGGGAAGGCTAACACCATTTTTATTTATTATTTTTATTTATTATTTTACTTTATCTGTTCACCGAAGGCTAAAATATATTGTTCAAAATGTTAGACATAGCTTGTTCTGAATGAATATAATAGCCATAGAGTACTAAGTATCATTATTGCTTTTTATTTTGAAATACCTTCCAGGTTGTTGTATCTTTTGAGATAGCGAATATGTGCTGCCATTTGTTAGCCATACTTCTAGCTTGTTCAGAGTAAATCCAAATTTGGCAAGAAATGTCATTATATATTTTAATGGCGTGAAACACCCACAATCAATTGCTAATTGCTGTTAAGATTATAGTTGATAACTTTCTTCCCTGTGGAAAATGTAACCTCTACTTAGATTCTGTATTATATGAAAATATATGTAAAAGTATAGCCCATCAAAACTGAATAAATCTTTATCATATTTACATTGTTTGTTTGGGGTTGTAGGCTCTTAACTAGTGTGAATTTAGGGATGTGCTTTGTGGCTTCAGTGTGCTTTTCTTTTTTATTTCAGCTGGAGGTTATGCTGGAAGATAATGTTAGCTTGCCCAGCAATGGCAAGCTGTACACAAAGGTAATCAACTGGGTACAGCGCAGCATTTGGGAGAACGGAGACAGCCTTGAAGATCTGATGGAAGAGGTCAGTTTTAAGAAAAATGAGATTGGGCCATCTTTAACTGCTACATTTTTCTGAAATTAAGGATGATCCCTTCTCCTTTTTTGTTCCCTTTAAAACAAAACTATGAAGAATTTAAATTTTACTGTAGGTATCCCTAAGATGAGAAACTAGGGGGGTTTCAGGTGAGCTGCTTAAACTACTGTTCGAGCTGTTCTTCTGTTTTTGTCTCCGTTTTCTTTAGGAAACTTCAAATATAGCAATTATCTTCACTTTAAATTTGGGGAGGTGGTTTGAAACTTTTGTTCTTAATATATTCTTTTTACAGGTTTTACTTAAAGAGAGAAAGTAGGACAAAGGTTCTAATGGTTGTTCCTCCCCATTGATTTATCTCCCCATAGGTTTATTAACAAAACTAGGATACTCATCGCTGAAGGACCATAGAAGAAACTTCAAGTGTAATGACACGTAAAGAAGCAGCAGTTCTGCCCCAGTTCTCCTATGAAAATTCGCTGTGGGCAGAGAACGATGATGATGTTTAATGGTGTTTACTTTTACAGGATATTTTAACAATTGAAAATTTTTGTATAACTAACTAGCCTAATTCATGAACATAACTTCAACCATTTGGTTTAAAAATGAAATGCACTGGAGATTCACATTTCAGATTGTTTCGAAAAATTTATTTAGTTAACCATCAAAGGGAAACCTTAATTTCCAGAGCAGTCATTTGCTGTTTTTCTTTTATACCTGAGAATCTCAGTTACATAATACATTTAATCTGAGATGTGGTAGGCAACAGAAGTTCCTGAAATGAAAAGTAGTTCCATTCTTTCATGCAATTCCTTTTATAAAACATAAGTGTTTGATTTACCTATTTCAAAACTGTGATTTTCAAAACGAAATTTGTACAATTTATTCTGAAAGATAATGTACATTATACTTGTTGTACATTTGGATGTTTATGGCACGAGTATAGAAGTCAAGAAGATTTGAGCTGTGAAAAGAAGGAGCCTTTATCCAGTGTGAAGATCTGTCGTCGTGAGAGAAACCGCCTTTTCTTTTAAAAAAAATGCCATTCTGCTAGATGGAGAGAAGATCAGGCTGCACTCCTGGAATCCTTATGAAGTTTCTATACAATGTACCATTAGTTAAGCAGCAATGGAGACTATAGCCAGATTGCTGTTCTGTTGTTTTGCAGGTTCAAACGTTGTACTACTCAGCTGATCACAAGCTGCTTGATGGAAATCCACTAGATGGACAGGCTGAGGTGTATGGCAGTGATGATGACCACATTCAGTTTGTGCAGGTACAAAATGCACATGGTCTGAGGTAACCTCAGGTAAAGCTGGGTAGAGTAGTACGACACAACTAAAATGTTGTGTAGTATAATGAAAATAAGACATTTTCAGTTTAGAAGACTAGGGAAATACAAACTTAAAAATAATTGTATCTTCTGGCTCATCTAGTTTTGAGCTGTGTCTTAATGCATTTAATACATGCTAAATACTGTGAAACCAAGAATAGAATTAGATATTTAACTTGGGCTTCCATGAGGTTGAAAGATTATATGTGCTGAGAAGACGAATGTGGCAGAACAAGTCTCCCCTTTCAAGAGTTCTGGAGAAAAGAATTGGGGCAATTCAGGAGTATTAGAGGAAATAGAACGTGTTTCTGTCACAAGTGGCGGCTAGGTATCAAATCATAATACAATTTTGAAATCCTGGTGTAAACAATGAGCTCACTTGAGCAAAAAAGGTTTGTCGTTGCAGGAATAAATTAATGTATTCTGGATAAATATGGCAGAAAGTAGTGGGAAAGTTTGTTTCATTTAATAAGGTTCCTGTTTGTTTTCTGGACTTAGGAATAAGTTATGTTTTTACACTTAAATTTATTAAGTTTGAGACAAAATTCATATTATTTTAATTGTGACTCATTTCTGAATTTACAAGAATTAGAGTGAGATGGCATTAGTTTCTTGATTGCCATTTAGTAAGTTTTTCACCAGCATTTAATATTTGAAGAGAGTAAATTGTGTTTACTTATGCACATCAATTTATAAATAAAGGCCACTGAATTCAGTGGAGAAGGGTAAAAAGGAGGAGAAAAGATTAGGATATTTAAACGAGCAGTCAAATGAAAAATATGGATAAATAGAAGAAATAATTAAACACCGGTGATAGGGAACTAGGAAGCTGTATTGCAGAATAACTTTATTCTAAAAAAAATAGATCCTCTAATCTTATAGAAATCCTATAGGCAATAAGGTGAAAAATTTATCTTAGCAAGAAAATGATGCAGTGGCTACCGTAGGTTTAAACCATCAAAAAATAATAATACAGAATAGATTTAAAGTAGGTAATTTATATAGTGTTAAAATATGCAATTTAGTTAGATAGGGTTTAGGTTTTGTGCTAAGCATTTGTCCTAGTGCAATATGTGAACCTAGTTTTGTGAGTAGTAAACCAATGGTTTGTATGATATGTGAATACAGTTTGTAAAACCTTGAATTTGGTAAATGCAGATTTGATGTAAGGAATAAACTATTTCATATGTAAACATTTGAATTGTATTTTAAAATGGAAAGTAGACCTGTGAAGTTGAGGATAGTAAGTGGTTAAATGGAGTAGAACATTATTTTGTGGATAAACAAAGCATTAACTGTTTCAACTTGCTGGTAAAGCATATTCAGCAAGTTACCTGTGTAGCTGTGCTATTGGATGAGGCTCTACAGCAATAAAAATAGTTCTGAAGACAAAGGCAGAGCAAATTTTGCTCCCTGGCTAGGTTTCTGTAGCTGCCTTTTGATTTTGCAGAAAAGGCCACTCCGTGAGAATGATCTCAAGCAGTTAAGTAGCAGTTCTTCTGGAAGTCTTTCACCAAATGCAGCAGTGCAGAATCTTAAACACGAGTGGAAAATTGTTGCTTCAGAGAAGACCTCAAGTAAGCCAAAGTTTGTTGTTGCTGGTTTTACTCTAGATTATTTCATAATGCAGAAGTAGTGGGAGGAAGCAAACAACTGCTTATCTACATAATAGATATTCTTTTTCTTTGAATGATTTAAAGATTTTTAGAATTGCAACACATTTAGAAAGAAGAATGTGAAAACCTTAGTATACTGGAATTGAAATGTATGTTTTGCTTTTCAGATAACACCTATTTGTGTCTTGCTGTTCTGGATGGTGTCTTTTGTGTGATTTTCCTTCATGGTCGTAGCAGTCCACAGAGTTCCCCAACTAGTACCCCACGACTGATGAAAAGTTTGAGTTTTGAGGTTCAACCGGATGATCTTGTAGAAAAGGTGATGTCTCCTATGCAGTATGCTCGATCTGGATTGGGAACAGCAGAGCTTAACGGCAAGCTGGTTGCTGCAGGTAACGCTATAATTCTTACACCTCGGGTTGAGCAATATGTTGCTCTTCAAATCTTTTGGAGCTGGAGATGTGCTAGCTAACAGTAGAAAAAGTCCGAGTCCATAAAATCACACATTACCTAAGCTTTTTAAAGATAGTATTTTGCTAACCCAATAATCTTCTGTATGTTCTTTTTACAACAAGGTGGCTATAACAGACAAGAATGTTTGCGCACTGTGGAATGCTATGATCCACGGACAGATTGCTGGACTTTCATCGCACCAATGAGGACTCCAAGAGCTCGGTTCCAGATGGCAGTTCTGATGGTATGTTTTTAAGTAAACAGCCATCACATGTTCATTTCCCTGCTGAAACCTGTTTGACAATTGCAGCGTGTTAGATTAGGTGGAGGTAGGAGAGTAGGATTCTCTGGAGTAAGAGGGGATCAATATTGTGGGGGAGTATTTTATCTTGAGATAAGCCTTTAATACTAGGCCATTATGCTATCTTAGTGGTTTTCATTATACTGATTTAAAAGCCAAGAGCCTCTATTAATGCACAGATTTAGAGATAATATAATTTAAAAGATCATTTCAACAACATGTATTTCCACTATTCAGGGACAGCTGTACGTTGTTGGTGGATCAAATGGACACTCCGATGATTTGAGTTGTGGGGAGATGTATGATCCCGAAATAGATGACTGGACTCCAGTTCCAGAACTGAGAACCAACCGTTGCAATGCAGGTAAATATCTATAATGCTCTATAAAGCTACTTATTTTAAAACTTGTAAATTGTACCTTCTTTTTTTTCCCCTTTGCACGTAACTTCTTTTTTTTCCCTTTGCATGAACAGGAGTATGTGCACTGAATGGAAAACTGTATATTGTTGGTGGGTCAGATCCTTATGGACAGAAGGGATTAAAAAACTGTGATGTCTTTGATCCTATAACCAAATCTTGGACAAGCTCTGCTTCACTAAATATCCGTAAGTTCATAATCTCTTTAAATTTTGGAGTGATTTATTTTCTCAGAGATTTTACTTGTTTTGCCTGTAGAAGATGTCAGCATTTACCAATGGCATGTTTATGCACCTGAAAATTTAACCCAGGAAGAATTAATTATATGCTGCAAGTAAAGTAAAGCAGAATTTTCCAGAATGCCTAAGTGACAGAATCTTAGACATAGAATCTTGATACTAAAATAACCTTTCTTCTTCTTTTGTCTTTATAGGTAGACACCAATCTGCTGTATGTGAACTTGGTGGTTATTTGTATATCATTGGAGGAGCTGAGTCTTGGAATTGCCTTAACAGTGTAGAACGTTACAATCCGGAAAACAATACTTGGACCCTAATTGCACCTATGAACGTGGCTAGGCGCGGAGCTGGTGTTGCTGTTCTTGATGGTAAACTTATGGGATTGAAGAAATATTACATTTTTTTTAACTTTTAACAGTTGTTTAATGCCTTGAATTTCTGAGCACGCAGCATCACTTCCATATTATTTTAATCCGCCTCTATACAACAACATCAAGTTGAGTTTAGATACTTCCTATACACTAGCTTGTTACGCAGGTAGGAAGTGTAGAGTGCACTTGCATGTACACGATTGAAAGATGTGAAATTCAAGCTACTCTAAAACTGTCTTTCCTGCTTATTGCCATTTAGAGATTTATAGTTGTGACATTAATGGGATATACCCGAGTAGGGTTCTGTTTTCCATGTAGCAGTGGAATAAATTATAGGAAAACTATTATGTGTGTAAATGTTGCATTTGAGTAATCCCTGTCTTAACTCAAATGCTTTTATTTTGGGGTGACTTGTTCCATGCATGGGTGAAATATGCTGCTTTGCTCTTGGCAGAAGTGGTTTTATAGGAAATAACTGAAGATATCAGAGATAAGTGGAGGAAGTTGGTGGGATACGTTGCACCAGGAAAATCAGAAGCTGATGGGAAGTATACCATGAGGTTATCAGCTGCTGTGGGGAAGGAGGAAAGATGCTAATTAATCAATAGATTATGTTCTCCTGGGAGCAGCTTGTGGGGGAAGAGGGAGGACAGTACAAATTAGCCTTGCCCCTTAATAAAGTGTTTAGCCCAAACCCAGAACGGTTAAAGTATTCTAAACTGACTCATCTAAAACAATTTGGCAGAACTGACAATTTGTCCTAGGTTCAAACAAAACTAATTCATTCACTATAAAATTAGTCTTTGTATATTAAGCATGTATATTTGGGGAGGGGGGTTTGGACAATTGAGATTTTGCATTTTTGGCAATTTACTGGGACACAAGTTCTTCACGCTTTTGTACTTATTTACTTCTTAGGGAAACTCTTCGTTGGTGGTGGCTTTGATGGGTCACATGCAGTCAGCTGTGTGGAAATGTATGACCCTGCTAAGAATGAGTGGAAGATGTTGGGTAGCATGACCACACCAAGAAGCAATGCTGGTTTTGCAACAGTGAACAACACTATCTATGCAGTAGGAGGATTTGATGGCAATGAGTTTCTGAACACAGTTGAAGTCTACAATTCAGAATCCAATGAATGGAGCCCCTACACAAAAATCTACAAGTTCTAATTTCCTTAAAACTAACAGGCTTAGTGATGTAATTGTTTTAGTAGAGGTACACATGTGAATAAGGTGGGAGGGAAGGGTTGAAAGTTGCCATCAGCAACAAGGCTTTTGCATATTGCATACTATTAATATGCTGTACATATTTTTTTAGAATAAATGAAGGGTGTTGTATGCATTAGAATTTAATTTAGACTTAACATTAGATTCTTCTGAGATAATAAGAATGTAAGTTGATGGCATTTCATTTCATGAGCATCCCCCAATGTTACGTTTTGCTGATTTGCACAAGCAAATATTTTTATTTTGGAATTGTTTCTAGTGCAGGAAAGAAACAGCAGTCTTCATTATCAGCAATTACTTTATAGGCCTTTTTTTCTTAAATAACTGGAATAATCTCATAAGCCTTATTTAAATAGCTAAATGGCTTTATTTAAAAAAAGCTGACACACCTGCCATTTTGACTGCCTTTTATAACTTTTGATATATTAATAGAGCCAGGGCTCTTATAACCTTGAAGTGACAAGAAGCATACAAATGTATGATGCAAAGAGACAATCTCAATTCATAGACTGGAGTAAGACATTTAATTTGCTACTGTGAGAGCTATTAATTTTTTCCTCTGCTATGATGTTGTACGATCTCTTTAATACATAATTATTTTCCATTACATTTGAATGGACTTTCTGAATGTGAGTGTTAATAAGAGTGAGGAAGCATAACTCTGGAATTCAGCCAAGATAGAGGGTGTTTTCTGTATAGTTCTTAAGCAGTTGTAACAAATGTGCAGAGTTATAAGATGCAAAACAAAAAAGTCTGTGTTGTCTTAGAAAGGTTACCTATCTCAAAAATTATTGTATAAGTTTGTATCTTTCTACTGCAAGCTCAAAACATGCTGTAATACAAATTGTGTTTCATTTATTTAATAATTGTTGTTTGATTCTGATGCTGGAGGGTTGGAGATGCTTGAGGTGTTATATCTTGTTCTTAATATTTTGCTTTAGCATTTTAAGAACACAACAGAGCTCTGCTAAATCTTAAGTACTGCACTTTCTCTCAGTAGCCAACTAGAGTGCTTGAAGCAGGAGGTGATCTACCCTTGTCCTACTATCCCCCCTCCTTCTGCACCTGAAAGCCTGTTGCCCTAACTCAGAAGTGCTTCAAGCCATTGATACATTTTGTTGTCTTTAAAGTTGTCTAAACTACATTTATAACACGATACAATATAGTGTCCTCCATTTGATTTTGAAATAGTACCTTCCACAAGTTAATTATAGTGACTAAACAGTACAGGTACTCCTTGACTTGTATCATTCCAGCCATATGCAGGTCACTCTGACTACACTCAATTTTTGCAACCTTTTTTGCTGTGGTTGGTAAATAAATGTCATGGCATTAAGCAGAGCCATTGTACCTAATGGCTGTTTTTTGCCAGAAATCATAAGTAAACACAACTTGCTGGCTAGCTAACAAAAGACACAAATCTAGCAGAATCCTACAAACAGCTGTAAATGCAGGCTAGGTTGCCAAGCACCCAAAATGCTATCATATGACTGCAAGGGAAATCCACCATCAGGTTGCAAGTCACTCCGGGGAGGTCTATTATAACTCCAGTCACTAAGCAAGTGATCATAAATTGAAGACCACCTGTATTGAAGATATAAGTGAGTTCTGGGTTTGTTTAACATTGCAGTGTGGACCTTTTATTACTTTCAATCCCTTTAATAACTCATAATATGGGATTTGTCTTTCACAACTGCCACGCAGGAGAGTAAGCCTTCATTGTGCTATCCATTATGACTCAAAAATCTACTGAATTGTCAAATTCATTCAATATCTCTAAAGGGTGTGTATGGGCATTCTTGTGTGAATTACTTTGCAGCTCTTTGAACTGAATGGTATTTACCATTCATGAAAAGTTTGTTCCAATCTGAATAGTACCAGCCATAAACATAACCCACTCGTTTGCCCCAAATTCACATATTAATGGTCCCAATACAAAAACGTAAAAAACCTTACATCCTACTTTTTCTCATTTGAGAAAGTTATTCCTTTTGTTAGCAGTCTACAAAAGGGTAAGCTTTTTCACTCCTTTGGTCACTAAGTTTATAAGAACCATTGGAGAGGAATTTTGGCAAAGGCTTTTTGAAAATCAAACCCACTACAGATGGTAGCCAAAACCTAAAGGTTGATGAGGCACACTGAATTTTTGTAAAATATTAAATTTTCAGCAAGACTTGGTCATCTATGCCCAGTAACAGATGTATAATTTCCCAGAGCTCTCTTGGACTTTCTAAAATTGGTCTGTTAGCTATCTCTCAGTACCCTAGCAGTGAACCTGATTTGGCTGACATTTTATTTTTGCTAGAGCAATTTCTTATTTGTCTTCCCATAAATCCCATCATTTTTTAGAAGGTTCCTCATTTGTAATCAAACGTTGCTGTTTCAGATCCTGTTGGCAATTACCTACTGACATATGCTAAATGTGATATTTTCTGTTTCAAGTCGATTCTACAATGCTTGCACTTTGCACTACCTATTACTGAAGTCCAAGGTTGCCTCCACTCTAGTTGCTTTTAAGACCAAACATTCTAAGGCATACCGTAGTTATATCTAGAAAATAATTCATAAGTGGAGCATGATTCACTCACACCATGCTCCCTTTTGTATGCATTTCTGATGTATTTTACCATCATAGCCTCACCCACAGTATTTGATCAGGACTCCATTTACATTTGTGACCAGATATTGCCACCCGCAATGATTCGTCTTTCAATGTAGTCTATTGTATATTTTACATTCTTGATATAAAGAACTATTCCTTCGATGTAACCTTCCCTTGTAAGATTATATTCAGTGTCAGCATGAGTTTAGTGTTTCACATGTCTTCTATTTCCTGATACGATTATCCATTAACCCACTCCCGACATTGTTCCTATCCACTGTACTTTTATTGATTTATCTATACTCTACCAAACTGGATATGAATCCAATACCTACTGGCTTCTAACCCATTTAAAATTTGTTCTGCCGTATTTTATATTAATTTTATATTCAAATTAAATTTGAAAAAACTACGCAAATAGACTGGGAGATCTATCAGTTTTGCAGGATAACTTTTGAAAAGGATGGGACAGGATCAAATTGGATGTGGTAAAAAGCTGGCAAAAGAAATATTAAAAATAAAAATAGATTAGTTTTGATCAGAAACTATGGAGAGAAAAAACCTCCCAAAGCCTATTGGTGCATTGATTAGAATGCAGTATTGTAGCTAGTAGTTAAGTTTCTGACAAGCTCAAGGTTGACTCAGCCTTCCATTCTTCCGAGGTCAGTAAAATGAGGACTCGATTGTGGGGACAATATGCTGACTCCATAAGCTACCTAGAGAAGGCTGTAAAGCACTATGAAGCAGTATATCATCATCAGTTTCTATGGAGATTCTCAGTCATCGAGGTCATGATTGTCCCAAAGGTGCTTTCTTTTAAAAAGCAACTGGGTTTTCTTGTTTTGCTTGAAGTCACTTCTCATCCAAGAAGCATCTTCAGTTCTGACTGAGTGGTAAATCATTTCATTCTCCATCATTCAATCAGAACTGAAGACGCTTCTTTGCCAAGACGCAAAACGTCTTCAAGCAAAACAGGAAATTCCAGTTGCCTTTTGAAGGAAGCATTTTTGGGATAAGTGCTTGCTACTGCTATAACTAAGGAGAGGCACTGGGCAGTGGTTTGCTCTGTTCTACGCCCACTCTCTTAATCATAAAACCAAAGCAGTTATTTTTAAGGGATTGAAAAGAATTGAAGAAGCCATGTTTTAACTGCTTTCCCTTGTTTGATAATGCTTGAATTTCCCTTATATAAACTTTGAGCTGTACCTGTTTAACTGAACCTGTGCAAAGGAACAACTAGTACTTCTGAGAACTCTACTATAAAGGCAATCCTGAACTTCCAATTTGGAACCTAGTGAACCACACTTATTGCCCCATTCCCAGAATGTTTGACAGCAAACACAGGCAATAAATGACCATCTCCACCTAAGCATTCTAGTATTTTGAACAGCTTTATCTGAACACTTGGTATCCTGAATGGTGTTTAGGGCCCTTTGGATGCTCCCAAGTGCAGCCTCAAAACAGTTGCAGCCAGCATGTCCAGTAAATGATGATGTAGAGAGTGGGGTTCAAGAACATTTTTCTATTCCTGTTCAATGTTATTTCAAGGCATTCATTTACTTCCTGAATGAGACCAGTAACCAAATTATTGTTTGCCTTTTTTCTCAGTGTCCCAGTCTTTGCATTCTCAGGTGATACTGTATTAGCTAAAACTGCATATGTAGCATCGTTTCATAAATATCTCGATGGCCAGTTTTTTATTCAAGCCTCGTTCTCAATTCCCTTCAGCACCCCTTCCCAAGTGATAATACACCTCCAAAGTTAGCTAGTTACTTCTCTTACAGAAAACGTATAGCAAAGGAAAAAGTAAAATTAGAATAGGAAGGGAAGGAATTATTTTCTTACGAACGCATGATTCTGCAGCTTTAATCAGGTTAGCTAAAATCCCTGAAAAGTATTTGAGACATGCAACCTCAAACCATTTTTTTAGAGAGATCCTAGCTGGCAAATTAAAGCTCGGCCACCGTCTAGGAACTTTGTGTTCACTTCTTTTTATTAGATGGCAGCCAGGGAGAAAAATGGGGCACAATGGGGAGAACTCTTTCAGGGTTAATCTTATGTTCTAAGGAGTGTTGTCTCCTGTGTCTCTTGCTCAGATACTTTGTGGCACACTGACACACAAAAGGGGCATTGGTCCTACCTGATATGCTCCTCTGTGTGGGAGACGGTATCCAGGGCATGCATGGGTTAACTCCTACTTCCTGCATTCAGACAGAGTGGAACTGAGGACACGCCCACCTGCCACT
>JAOYMU010000010.1:4688229-4699296 GCA_025802295.1 Psammodynastes pulverulentus
AAAAATAATAATCCCAAAGTTGTTCTATTAAAAGTTGTAGATTAGCTTTGAGCTCTTCCTTGTAGAATAAAATCTTCTCTGAGATGTCTATCAAATCTTTTTTTCTCAAAGGATTCTCAACCTTGTTAGTATCCATGAAGAAACAGTCCCAAATGATCTCTTAAAAGTTGTAAGTTTATTTGGAACTCTTGTTTCAATTGCTCTGAGAGAGTTGTATTCAAACCATTATCATAATAAAATCTGGTATCAGGTTTGTATTCCAAAGTTACAGTTAAATTATTTTCTTTACGTGATTGGAATTATCTCAGTGGGTTGATAGTTTACTGCACCTAATTGCATATCTTGCTCTTTTTTATATCTTCTGTATCATTTATATCTTTAGTACCCAATTGAGTTATAAGATGGGTGATTCTTTGTAAAGAGTTTTCAGAGACTTCCCTAATGACAGACTTGAGCTCAGGTTTAAGCATTTTCTTAGCTCCCTCTTATGGTCAAAAAGATGTATTTTTATTTATTTATTTATTTTTCTGGCCAATCAGAGTTCGTGGAAATTGGATAATTTCAACCACCCACAGCAAAGCAATCCAAGGCTACAGATTACTTTAAAAATAGTAACATAAACCCATAATATTTTATCCTTATGCTTCTCCATCAAAATTAAAAAGAAAAGATATTTCACGCTTCCTTATTTTAGCTTGCCTCCAGCAACCCTCTTCCTTGTCATTTTAACGATAAAGTAGTTTCAAAAATGGCACAGAGATCCATAAAGGAGTTAACAGACTGTGATTAAAGAAAGCCTCTTTTAGCTAATAAAGATAATAGTCTCATAAATTGATTAAGAAATGAAAAGCACATCTTATTGTCCGTTTCAAAATAAATTCCAAAACGGCTGTTTTGTCTAAAAGTAAAGCGACTGCAGCCCCCCTATCACCCAGCTACCGGCTCACTAGCTGCTCCTAAGCATGATCGTTGAAATGACTTGCAGACTGTTGCTGTATGGAAGATCTCGTGGGGTTATTCTAGGACTCTCCCTTACCGTGGAGAGTCTTATAGATGAAAGGAAAGCCTGTTCCTTCTGTTGCTAAGTTGGAAAAATGACAGTCCAGAGAAAGAAGATTCTCTGGGCGTGTCAATCATTGGCCATATCACCAGAAGTCTCTCGGTTGCAGACAGAAATGTGTTGATTGTTTCAGATATGTTTTTCATGTGCAGTTGTGGGAACCTTTCTGTAGCTTATTTTGGTTGTACTCTAGTCAGTTTGGTTGCCTGGGACTTTCTTATAAACCTGCCTGGGTATCCCTTTTGGTAGAAGATGTTTTAAGTAAATTTATTTTGTTTTATCATAACAGATAAAATACAAAACAGAAAATCAAACAGACAAAACAAAAACATAATCTAGCACTAACAACAACAAAAGAAAACAAATTGGTGTACAAAAAAAGAAAAAAAGGTGATCCAAATACAATAGCACATGCCTTGGTGGGCTTGAAATCTTTGTCTAATGGTGTGGAATAGTGCCCCCTGTGGGAAGAGCGAGGCAGTGTTCTGGCAGGAATAGCAGTTGGTGTAAGGCACCTTGGAACTGTCCTAGTAGGCAAGTTTTGGAAATATTGGGCAGAGAGCAGTGAAAGGAGAGCTTCAATTTTGACAAGAGTGGGTCGGTAAACAAAGGAGGGGGCCCTTCTTTTTGGAGAATGAAGTAGGGGGGAAAATACCCTTGGACTGCACACTGCCAGCCAACCAATTGAAGCAGCTCCACAAAACGGCTATTCTTTCACCTTTTAAACTCATTTCCTGTTGCAGCTTCTCTTCCACCTTTCTCGTTGCACTTCGCTGTCTCCTCACCTGCTGCTCTCACTTTCGTTCTCGTTCCCTCCCTCTCTAAGTTACGTCCTCCTCAAACCATTCTGCTTCCATCACATACAATGTGCACCCACAAAACCAAGACCCCAACCCAACATCCCACACACATGCCCAGCCCCATAGACATGCACACACTCAAATCCCAAACACCCTGCTCCCTCGCACCCGGGGACAGCAGGAACAAGCAACACCAGCCACACATCATGTCCACCATCATTCAAGTCAGTGTCTCATGGTGCCCCAAAACCTTTGCCACTCTTTGGAAAGGAACTGTAGCATGCAACGTTCACCTGCAGTCGCCCCTTCAAACTATCAGGCACAGGAGACATGCCAAATTGTCTTTCAAATTGTACCCTCATTACATTTAATATCAGGAAGGGCTTTTCTTTGAATCAAATAAATGTTTCAGTCCTTCAGATTTCTGGATCTGGACATTATACAATATGAAGTATTATTCAAAATACAGTGCACTATTGTAAGCCACCCAGAGTCACTCTGGACAGGGAGACAGGCAGCATATAAATTTGGAGAAGCCAAACTGTAATTCTAAAGCTTATTTTCCACTGGGACCCTAAAGACCTCCATTCAGTCTTGAACAAACTTCATTGAATTCAAACCAAACCTGAGCTCAGGCATTGGTCAACAGAATTGTCTTCTTCTTTGATAATTGAGGACAAGGAACAGATGAAACTGAGATCATCAGTACAACAATCCCCAGTACTTGATGAACTCTCTCACAAAAGAGCCATTATCTATCTATGTCCTAAATTGTGATTCTGGATCCTATGTTCAACATGGCTGAATCAGCTTAAAACATTGTTCCATATTATAGCATTGAAGGACATTTTCTTCAATACTACTAAAACCTCCCAAGCAGTTTCAGGAAACTATAATTTTATTAAATTCAGAGTGAAGATCGATCATTATGGTGATTAGGTTTTAGCACACTCAAAATGGTTCCTAAGGTTTTGGAAACCAGAGAAAAGACGCCAAGATTTCATCCATCTTGTTGAGCAACTTCTAGCTATGAAAGGTTGGTTGACAATAAATCTCTGACTTTCAAAATTCCCCAATTGCTCTTGGATGGGATTCTCCTTATGGAGAATCACCCAGGTCCTGATAATCAGGTTTGCTGCTAAATCTCCTTTTTTTGGTCCAAGTACAATTTCAAGGGAAAAATCTTACAAAACTCATTCTTTGCCACAAACGAGTGAAATTAAAATGGAAGTATTCAGAAATTTTATTTCTTATTCCATGTGATGATTTCACATTTAAACCTTCTATTGTTGTCTAACTTGCAAACTTTCTTGGCTGGGAGAAAAAGAGTTACCATTCTCTTCACAAGTGAAAAACAAAGATTCAGCAAAATTTGTCAATTATACAAATTGACAAAATATTGTATATATTCTAGATCAGTCACAAAACATTAGATCAAACAAACCAATGAAGAGATTATTAAAACTCATTGAAAACTACAGGGTGATTACTAGTAGTCACGGATTTGTCTAAAAATAAGTTTATAGGCTAATCTTTTCCCAGGGAAACAGATGCGAAACATGATCTGAAAAGCTAATTCTAATTTATTGCAAGCCTATTAGCAGAATCTTGCAAGTCTGAAAACGCAAAATTCCCATCAATCATTTCTACAGCTTGTAAAGCTAGGCAGGATCCTTTCTGAGTTTCTTTCTCTGTCTGTTGTGTACCTTAGGACTCCCCTACCTTTTATCTAATCACTTCTAGCCAGCATCTCTTCCTTCATCCCTAAGGTCATTCCCACACATCATTTCACTTTGTTAGTAGATTGTGGGAATGCTTGTGATATAACTTAACTTCATCAAAGTATTTTAAAAAAACTTAAAATGGTGTATAAGTAAGTGGGAAAAAATGTAAAACTGTATTCAAATAATTTTTAATGTTCCTCAAAGAACTGGGGACAGATTGATAACAATCATTGCTCATCTAATCTTCAACATATATTCATTAATATAAGCAAATAAAATTGATAAACCATGATTTTGTGATGCATAATTTATATCAACTCTTAGATAAAGTTATTTATATCTCTTTTAAAAACTCCCAACTTCCAGAAAAATATTTATTATTTCTCAATAGTGGTACATAAATAAAATTCAGTTGAAAAATATCTGATATCTGTAGAGATTCTTAGTCATCCAGGTCAAAGGTGCTTTTTCAAAAGGCAACTGGACTTTTTTTTTTCCTTCAAAACATTTTGCTTCTCATCCAAGATGCTTCTTCAATGGAACTGAACTGAAAAAGCTTCTGGATGACAAGTGAAACAGAAAGGAAAAACAAGAAAATCCAGTTGTCTTTTGAAAAATAACCTTTGGGACAAAAATATCTGATGTTTAGCAATTTGAATTTGACAAACTATGGCAGGGATGTCAAACTCGCAGCCTGCAGGCCAGGTGCATAACGCAGTGGCCACGTCCACCCCATTTTAGCAAAGGAGAAAAAGTTGTGATACGTTACGTGATGACAATGTATCATTGTGGGTTTGACACCCCTGAACTATGGCAGATGGCAGCTATAATGTAGTTCTATCATTAAGGTTTCATTTGTACTTTTTTATATTATATATGTATACTGGTAATTGATTATAATAAATTAGTGATAGTAATTAATTTAATAGATACAATCAAAAAATATCTTTAACATGATAATTTATTAGTGATGCACTGCAAGAAGAACGAAAGATAAAGCTTGAAAAGAATAGTGATGAAAATGATCTGTTGGAAATTTAATTTAATTATAATGTAATTATAAGACATTTATATGCATTTCTATAAAATAATGTACTGTTTGCATTTAATGTTGGATAAATTGTCAGAGATAGATAAAGGTATTTCAAAAGTCTGTTGGAAATGTAATTGTAAAGAAATGTACTTGTAAAGAAGGTACTTTTTTTATCATATGTGGATGATTTATGACAAGGAAAAGAAATATGGGGCCAAATTTATGCTTCAATCCAGAAAGTTCTTAGAATAAGTATACCATGGAAACCAGAATATTTTCTTTTAGGGCTGTTGGATAAGGAATATGAAAAATATGGAACTTTGTTCTTATATATGCTGATTGCAGTGAGAATTTTAAGCCCTCAAAAATGGCGAGGCATCAACTCCTAGAATGGAAGAATACATTGAGAAATTGATGGAACTGGTGGAAATGGCAACGTTAACATTGATTAAAGAAAAGAATGGCTTTCTTTCCACTTGGAAACTGCTTCTGGATTTTCTGAGTGAAAGAGATAAAAATAATATTCTAACTTTGGATTTTGATGATTAAATAAATAGTTGTTACAGGAGTGACTGTGTGTGTGTGTGTGTGCTAAAAAAATGAAATTATAATTTTATTACCGGTATATAATTTACTGCAATCAAAAGAAGATGGAAGTCACTGCTTTTTTTTTTGTTTCTTCCTCTTTTCCTCACTATGCTCTTTTCCCCTTTTCCTCTTATCCTTTTACCCACTATTTTGATTTCTATTTGTATTTTATATTTAGAAAATAATAAAAAATAAAATATTTATTAAAATAACCTCAAAATAGTAGTCAATTGCAAACTGAATCTGAGTCAGCAGGATGATTATCATGGGAAGAAGGCCAATACATCCATAAGAGACTCTCAAAAAGTGAATGTTTAGTTTTGGGGAGATCCCAACTCAAGTATCCAGTCCCCTTGCAGGCACCATACTTGAACAAAATCTGCATCAAGCCAAGGAAGAGATCAAAGCAGATGCTCTTAGCCTTAAGGAAAGACAACAAGGAGAAGAGAAGAGCCGAAAATCAGAGAGTCTGGAAACACCTTTTCCAACTAGCACAATATCTTAGTTGGAGAAGGGCAGGATGCAGCACCCTTCCAATAACCAGAAAGATGTTGCCCAGATCCTAAGTTTAGGATATGCTCGCTCTTATTCCAGAGTATCGAACATGGAAAAATGAATTCAGTTACAGGATAGGAGATTCTGGCTAAACAAAAGGAAACACATCCTAAAAAGAGCGGATTTAGAGCTGAGCCAGTAAGTGAGAGTTCACTCTCCCCTTCACCGATTGTCCTAATGCAAAGATTGAGCAGCTATCAATCAGACAAACCGGGGTTCTGGCAGAGAGGAGACTGCATAGTCTCAGGAGCTCCTTCAATTTTATGGAGGTAAAATTCTAGATTGCTAATCAGGGATTCTTGGTACTCTCCGAGTTTGGTTGTTTTCTTTAATTAGCCAAACTAAATAACGTCAGTGCTCGGGCCTTTCAGACCACGCCTCACCCCACCCCACCAATCTCCACGCTTAGTTAGAATATGGTCCAAGCTATTTTAGGAGGCCAAAAGGCCATTGCTTTAGGCAGAAAAGCCACGAGAAAAAGGTCTTTCTCATGCAGGTTAGAAGTGAGGTTTGAAGCAGCAAGTCAATCTTCTTGCGGAGAGCTTAGGTGATCCCCCGACGCTCCATCACAACCGGTCTTCTTTTAACGCGCAGACAAGACAAGCCGCTTCTATTTATCTCGCGCTGGCTGGCGATGGAAGTAACACAAGATCTCTGCCCGCTCTTTCGGCATCTATCAAGAGAGCCCTGAATTTAGTTCAGCAGTTTGCGGGAAAAGGCAGAGGAATGGGAGCTGGACTTAGGAATCCAGAAGAAAACTGGTTTCTGCTCTTCGTCGGCTCCGAGCGAGGATTCGTCTCCCGGAACCGAGGCGCTTTCGGCGGCCTGACCCGCTGCCAGGAGGAGCGGGGAAGGAGGCGCCTGATCGGGCGGTGCCTGGGGCTGGAGGAAGTTTTGCACTTGGGCTGCAGAGTGGGAGACCGAGAGGAGCGCCTGAGGGCGAGAGTGAGAGCTGAGCGCGGAGAGAAAAGGTTGGATTCGAACCCATCCTGCGCCCAGCTCCCGGCGATACCTTCACCCAGCTGAGCATCTGTTCCTTCCCTTCAGCCGCCCCGATCGCCGGCAGGATGGGCGGATCAAGCTCCAGTTTGCTGGACGAGAGCAAGTGCACCTACATCCGAGGTACGGCGCCCAGCGTCCCTTCACTCGGCGCGCGTTTGCGCGGGCGAGTCCGATGCCAAAGTCGAGGGAGAGAGAAAGAACTTGGCCAAGCGGTCGGGAAAAGGGACGATTGCGCTCGTGGGCGGGAGGGGGCTGTTTTGGCTAGCAAAAGGTGACGCGCGGGAAAAGTTTGCAAAGCTGCCGCTCCGTGTTTGAGAACCGGGCCAGTGCCTGCAAGCTTGCGAAGCACTTTCAGTGCTGCACGCCGAGAAGAACTCGGGTTTTCCCTCACAGCCCCCATGGTCGGTCGCCACGAGATAAAGGTGTCACACATCACTTGCCATTCAACCGAACAGCTGTCGCCCCTCGTTTTCTTATGCGAAGGGCACGAACACTGAAATCCGCTACTAACAGCATACGTGGCGGCTGAGGCGCGTAAACTTGCGGGTAATTCTCTTTGAACTTGATGGGGTTTGCTTCAAGTCACCCCGGACATGTGACTGAAGGGCTGAGCGCCGACTGCCCAACAGAGGGAAGCCACGTGTAGCGCAGTCCTGTGCACTGTTAAAGCATTGGGGAGTTCTGGACTGGCAGTAATGGATGGGTCACACGTTGTATTTTAAGGGTTTCCTCTGACAGAACAATAGAAAGTAGAGTTGGTTAACTGGGAACAGACAGAGCTGCCAGCTGCTAAAGTGGGGAAAAATATTTAGGGGCTGTAACAGCTGGGGAAGAACACGAGAATGGGAATTATGCTGGATATTATGTGGGGAATATAGCCCTCCTCATATTCTTCCCACGAAGGAAGAAATTGCTTAATGTTTATGGAGATTCTCAGTCATCCAGGTCATGGTTGTCCCAAAGGTGCATTTTCTTTTCAAGAGGCAACTGGATGATCTAGTTTTTCTTTGAAGACGTTTGTTTTCTCATCCAAGAAGCTTCTTCAGCTAAAGAAACTTCTTGGATGAGAAGCAAAACCTCTTCAAAGAAAAACCAGAAAGTCCAGTTGCTTCTTGGGGGAAAAAAGCACCTTTGGGATGAAAAAATTGCTTGTGATTTCCTGAGAGAAGAAGGGGCTGTCAGTCAGTCATATAATAAAGTTCCTGAACTTTTCAAAGGTGGTTTTAGAAACTTTTGTCTGGATTCCAAATCTGCAGGACTCTTTTGTTGATTATTAACTTAGATGAATCTGTTCCTTAGGTTGATAACATTTGTAAAAATATCCCACAGGCTCTTAACATAAACACATTGGGAGAACCCAAAAAAGGGGGAAAGAAAGATCTTATTTTATTTTTATTTTTATTTTATTTCGACTTCTATCCCGCCCCATCTCCACAAAGGGACTCGGGGCGGGTAACACACATAAATAAAACACTACACACCTATACAAAAGACAAAGTGGCTTCTTAAGTGGCTCCGAATGCAGAAATATCACCAAAGCCCTCAGAAATGCTCCTAATTATTTAAATAATTTGAGCAAACTGATAGGTTTAGAGGAAAAAAATCAGGAGTTGCAAAAACACAATTTCTTCTCAATTTGTATTATCCCGACTTTATTGAGGCGAGCAAGTACATGCAGCCTTTATACTTAGTACTAGATTTTATGTGGTTCAAATTGTTCTATTGGGAATTGAACTTGTAGTCACTGTGCTTTATACAATTGAATTTATAGGTCACACCATCTCTATACATTGTACCCAGCTTTGTAAGTGTTGTATAAACCCACAGAGTAGAAATATGGAGCCTCTCCTATGATTATTGAGTTAGATGAATCTAATAAGATAAGATATAGCTTTATACCGCTAGTCCGGGAGTTTAAATAAGGATAGTGCATGCTACTATAAATTATTCTGTGACATAATAGTGTCAGAGTTGGATCCTCTGTTACTAAAAGACAGGTGAACTGAATGAATCCAACTGAGAGATTGATTTTCTGAAACTCAGATTATTTTAAATTCTGTCAGGTCCATAAAGAACTTAGAGATATAACCTTCATAAAATAAATTCTGCTACAATTCCAGCAGAGCATGCTAAACTAAAAAAAAGAAAAGAAAAAGCACTTGAAACTATTATTGCACAATTAATTCTAGATAGAGATTTTTAGACTAACTTTCTTGACTTAGCCTGGAAGACCTTTGGCAAGGCCTTTCATGAAACAGCTGTTACCAAACAACAGACAGAAATTTATGTTGGTTCCCTGCCTAGTTGCTGAAAGAGATCTTTGTATGTATGGAGATGAATATGTGAAAGATAATACTCCTTTTATTCTTACATTTTAGAATTACAGGTAGTCCTTGACTTCTGACCACAGTTGAGCCCAAACTTTCTGTGGCTAAATGAGATAGTTAAGTGAATTTTGCTCTATTATATGACCTTTCTTTCTACAGTTGTTACATGAGTCACTGCAGTTGTTAAGTTAGTAACATGGTTGTTCAGTGAATCTGGCTGCCCCATTGACTTTGTTTGTCAGAAGATCACAACAAGTGATCACATGATCCAGGAAACTTTAACTGTCATAAATGTGAGTCAGTTGCCAAGCAACTGAATTTTTATCATATGACCATGGGGATGTTGCAAAGGTTGTAAGTGTGAAAAAGGGTCATAAGTCACTTTTTTCAGTGTTGTTGGAACTTGGAATAGATATTAAATGAACTGTTGTAATTTGAGGACTACCTATAGTGTAATTTCGGTGCACACATTATTTGAAAAATCTATTTACAGCAGTCCTTTAAATTTGACTAGTTTGGAGATAAGTTTAGTCTTCTTAAGAGTCCCAAAAGGATCCATATCATGGCTATTGCATCTGATTCAGCGGTGATTAGCCAGGGACTGCACTGAAAACACATAGGGGAGCAGACAAAATAAAATGTTATGTTATTCTGTTTTTCATAATTAATTAACTGTTGTGGATAAACAGGAGTGTGGTCAGACTTGTGAATGATAGTGATCTTCACTTAAAGCTGTCAAAGGATTCTGAATGAGATTTTTAAAAATGGGGGGGGGGTCAATTATTTAATGCAGAAAAATAAGAAATGATGAATTGCAAGCCTAAAATCCTAACATCATTTATACATTTGTCAGGAAAAAGATGGTGATGCCAAGCAGGCTTGTTAAAAAAAATATCAAAATATCTTTAATAAAAGATAAATTTCATGCAAAAAAGTATGAAGAATGGGGTTAAAAAACAATAGAAACTGAAATATAAAATTTAAATCTTTGCTTCTATTTGGAGCATCGTGTACAACAGCTCTGATTGTTCCAAGATGAAGAGTGTCCTGGAATTGGAAAAAAACAACAATTAAAATAATCAGTTTCCTCCATAAAGAAACAAAGCAAATAATTTGTTTTTCAGTCTTCTTAGTTCAGGGAAGGAAAAAAGGACACAAAGAGAATTATAAGAAATGATGGTGAAGATAGAGAAGTTTTTAACCCTTCCATAATCATGATTGGAGGCCACCCAGTTAAATTGAGCAGCAGATGAGTCAACAGGTACAATTATCTTCCAAAAGATATGGTGATATTTAATTTTGATGGATTTAGAAAAGAATCAGACATAAATATTGACAATATTTGTATTGCCAATAATTATCCACACTAGCTATAGAAATGCTCCACATTTAGAGGTAACTCTATCATCTGTTTGGAGAAGCTGTGAAGGAAAATTGTGTAAGAATATCAGAATAACAGAGTTGGAAGGGACCTTGGAGATCTTCTAGACCAATCCATTGCTCAAGCAAGAAATCCTAAACCATTTCAAACAAATGTTGTCCAACCTCTTCTTAAAAACCTTCAGTGTTGGAGCACCCACAATTTCTGGAGGCAAGTTGTTCCGCTGATTAATTGTTCTAACTGTCAGGAAATTTCTCCTTAGTTTTAGGTTGCTTCTCTCCTTGACTGGTTTCCACCTGTTGCTTCTTGTCCTACCCTCAGAATACCCTTGGAGAATAACTTGATTCCCTCTTCTTTGTGGCAGCCCCTGAGATATTGGAACACTGCTATCATGTCTCCCCAGTCCTTCTTTTCATTAAACTAGACATACCCAGTTCTTCATATGTTTCAGCCTCCAGTCCCCTAATCATCTTTGTTGCTCTTCTCTGCACTCTTTCTAGAGTCTCAACATCTGTTTTACATCATGGCGACCAAAACTGGATGCAGTATTCCAAGTGTGGCCTTACCAAGGCATTATAAAGTGGTATTAACACTTCA
>JAOYMU010000010.1:4756444-4770675 GCA_025802295.1 Psammodynastes pulverulentus
ACCACCTCTGCTTCAATCCTAGGTGCCCTCTTAACTTTTTTGTCCCAGTGTGGGAATATCCCTGGCCGGTGAGCCAAGGTTTTAAGCTCAGAGACTGCCGAAAATGCTAATACTTCCCTGTTGGAAGCAAGTGTTTCCATGGTGAAAGGATTTGCTAGTGACATCACTGTTGTCCGGAGGATGCCCAGTTGGAGGTGCTTTTCATATCCCCATAAAGATGCTACTGAAGTGATACCGAGTCTGCATCCAAAAGCAGACTGCCACCCAGTGTAGCATATGGAACAGTGGTATAGTACTGAACATCCTAAGGACTCGAAGAACTGCCCATGCTGCCACACTCTGCACCAGTTGAAGCTTCCAAATGCTCTTCAAGGATAGCCCCATGTAGAAGTGAAGTAGTCTAGATGTGACATAATACATTTCGGGTGAGACCTCTTTCATTCTGGGCTTCCATATCTAAGTGCCTTTCTTTAATAACTTTAATCACTCAGTGAAATGAAGATGATGTAGGGAGTCAAAGAAGAGGCCACAGGATAGAAGATCTGTATCTATTGCTTGAGTCTCAAGAGGATTCAAATTCATTTTTTTTTTTAAAAAAAGGATGGAATCAGCCCAGCTGGAAAATAATGGCATTTAAGCAAGTAATAAAAGATTAATAACCATGCTCTGACCTCAATTCTCATTTGACCAGCTTCAAGTCTCAGGATTGTATTAGATGTACATTTGTGGGCTTGGCACCCTGCTCTAATGAACTTGGTTTGTACAATTTCCATCTGTATGTAATTTGGATATGGGCCTAGCTGGGAGCAGCTGAGCCAGAGATTTTGGCTGAGAATAATTTGAAAGCTGTATGCATACATTCTCCTCTTTTTGTATGGGAGAATCCTAAGATGGCTGAAAAATCTTTGTTTGAGCTTGTGCTACCATATTGACGATGCTTTTCCTGACCCTGAATCTTAGAAGATAGCACCTAATATTTGAAGCCCCTCGGCTACTCAATTTCCAATCCTTCTACCAGCCAGAAAAGCTCCCTTTTTAAAAGTGAAGAACATTAGTTATTCTTAATTTCAACATTTTTTTCTCCAGGAGCCGAATGTAAAATTTATCCCATTTTCATTTTACAATCGCTAGCTGGAAAAATAAATTGGATTTCTCTCATCCAAGCAACATGGCTTCCTTCTTGGTTCTCTGAATCAAGTTATATCATGAAGGAATTGTTTTGCAAGAGATAAATAAGGAGAAATGGAGCCCTTCTCAGGACCAAGGCAAGAGAAAATGAGAAATGGAATGTTATAGGTAATCTTTGAGCTTGGTTGCTTTTTTGCAGACATTTCATTATCCAAACTAGGTAGCATCATTAGCACTAGCACTAATCACTAGCACTAGCACTGATGATGTTACTTAGTTCAGAGATCCCTCATTTCAATCCTGAACTACAATATTTTCCCTTCAATTGAATATGCTTCAGCTTATTTTAAGTTATATATCAATTTCCTTTCTTGGTCATGCTTGACTTGGAAAAGAAAGGAAGGAAAAGTCATTCTGACTTCTTGTTGCCACCCTGATGGAACTCTTATGTGCTGTCACAATAAAAGGATGCCAAAACTGGAAGCTGCCAAGGAAAATGGCCCAATTTACATTGATTTCTCTAGAGTATAATTATCTCTTAAGTATCTCTCTGTAATTTAATCAAATATTAGTGAATCCTGAAACACCAGCGATGGAAAAAAAATGCACAAAGCCTCATGCCTTAACACTCAAATAGGGTCAAGTACAATCCTGAACTCAAAGATAATCAGAGATGGAAGGAAACCAAAGATAATAAAACAGCATTTTCCATTGAAAAGAGTGGCAAGGTAGAACTTGCAAGGAAATAAATGAGGCAAAAACACATTGCAAGGGAACGAAAAGGCTCCCTAGCCCATCACAATTTCAACCATGCAGACTGATACCACATCAGATAATGGTTGGAAAATTCAATAAAAACTATTTTAAATTCCAGATATTTTCTAATATTTTGTCCTTTTTTAAAAAAACAACAACAACTTATTGTTGGCTCCAAGTGAAGCAAACAGTGATCGACCTGTGCTGAAATGTGTATTCATTGCAGAGAGAAAAAAATAATAATTCCATTCTAAAATAGTCTATAATATCAACTGAGAGTTTCAGGTTACTAGGAAGGAAGTAGAACAAAAAAACATCATTAGAGTTGGAAGGGACCTTGGAGATCTTCTAGTCCTACTCCAGGCACAAGCAGTAGACTCTACCATTTCACACGAATGGCTATCTAATCTCTTCTAAAAACCTCCAGTGATGGCACACCCATATTTTTTGATGGCAAACTATTCACTGGTTGCAGTGGTGGGGTTCATTTTTTTTTACTACCGGTTCTGTGGCCGTGGCTTGGTGGGCGTGGCAGGGAAAAGGTACTGTAAAATCTCCATTCTCTTCCCACTCCTGGGGGAAGGTTACCACTGGTTCTCTGAACTACTCAAAATTTTCACTACTGGTTCTCCAGAACTGGTCAGAACCTGCTGAATACCACCTCTGAAGAGGGAATTGTGTTGGGTATTTTCGCTGCCTTGAATTATTTGTAAAAATAATAAAGATGGGATACAAATAAATATGCAAAATGAGGGATTGCGGTAGAACCTGAAGCTCCAACTCTTTCTCAAAAATTAAAAGCAATATTAAAAGATTTGTGTGAGAACAGGAAACAACCATTTTCCCACTGATTTCTGGTAGACGTCATGCCCATCGGTTGCAACAAATATAATGAAGATGCTTAGGATACCTTCTATACTACCATCTTGGCATTAGATATCTCTTTATCCTATTGGTAAAGCGGCAGATTCAGCTGCATAGATATAGAGCAGGGGTCTCCAACCTTGACAACTTTAAGCCTGAATCTGGGAGTTGAAGTCCACCAGGCTTAAAAGTTGTCACGGTTGGAGACCTACAATATAGAGGACCAGACCAAAGAAAATGCAGAAAGCGTACGATCCTTGAAACGGGTCGTTATCAATTTTAATTGTGAACTTATTACGTCAAGCATATATGAGAAAAATAAGTATACGTATGAATATAACATATAAGCTATATCAAAATCCCAGCCCTGGTATTGTGACGTAGGTGAGCCATAGAACGTCCGTTCGGGGAAGCTTCTAAAAGCCCCACTCCGAGCCGCGCAGGTTCTCCACGATCGCATTCGCTTTTCCGAGGCCGAGTGTAACCTCCATCGGGCTGTCGTTGCTGCGAGCATCAACGTGAAATCGCCGCGATTCCAGCCTCCTTAAGCCTCACTTTTTTCCTTGCCTGATCGGGACATTACGAACACGGGGCAGGAAGATTCCCTATAACATTCAATGCATTGGGGAGATGAGGGGGGGCGTTCTAAATTCAGCCCTGGGCATAATGAAGTAATTGCTCCAACGTGGACCGGGCCCAGATGAAGCCGGAAATTACGTATTTCGACGGAGAGAGCGAGCAGGCAAGAGAGAGCGGTCGCTAGAGCAAATTCTTATCTTTTTGAGAGTGCGACACCCACGTCCAGGTTAGGAGGTAACCCGCCTGTTTGTTCCACGTATCACTGCATCCGGGAGGGAGAGGGAGGAGTAACGCACGGTCAGGTGATACAAACCTTGGGTCTCATTGGGCCGCGGGTAGCGGTGTGTCCCCGCTACCGGAAAGGAACCCGGAAGCAACCTAGCGGCAAGATTCCGGTTTCCTTGGCTACGCCAGTGAAAGGGAGGGTGAGAGAGCGAGAGCGAGAGGAGGCGAGCGAAGGGCTGGTCCCTCGTCTTGTGGTGGCGGCCGCGCTGTTTGAAGGGATGGGACAGAACCGGGCCTAGCGGGGCAGCTGCCGCTATGAGCGGAGCAGCAGCTGAGGGCGAGGGAAGGAGCGGCAAGCGCCTGGCAGGCCGTTGGTCCGGCTGGAAACTGCTGGCTTTAGGCCTCCTCTCCGCTTCTTCGGTGTTGGCAACAGCACCGGCTGTGCAGGCGATGAGCCGGGAGGAGAAGCGTCATCTTGGGTAAGAGCGCTTTTCCCCGTCGCCCGCTTTTCCCCCCTGTGCCGCAGCCGAACCTTACCTCGGTTGGCATCACCCAACCCCGCTGTTGGCGAGGATGCCGTTGGCCCAGTTGCGAACCGTGGTTTTTTGTAGCCGAGGGTGGAGCATATTGTGTGGGAGCCCGAGGAAAGAGGGATGGTTGGACTAGAAGACCTCTAAGGTCCCTTCCGGCACTTTCTGATTGAAGGACCGCTCCTTTTGTAGGTTGCATTTGGCTGACTGAGGAGACCGAGCATTGAAGTCTTCTTTAACCTGTCTGACACATATATTTACCTCCATGCCCTCGGAAATTTTTTCTCCACCCACCATTATTTTTTTGTGAAACTTCCCTGTCTAGAAATGATGACAAGCAAGGCAGGGATGTAAGAACATCAGTTAGTCAGAGTGAGAAACGTTAGTCAAAAGTGAGTAATAGCAATTCAGAACAAGTGCTGTCATTGAGGGAGAACGGAAAGATGGGGAGCTTTTTTTTTTTTAAGCTGAAGGACACAGTTCCCCAAATTTAAAACATGCTACCAGGATCGTAAATGCCTGGATGTCATTCTAGAAAACGATGTTGGTACAATGTAAAGTTATGTAAGTTCACTGAACTTTTCTTCTTATCTCTGTTCATTTTGGTATTGTGAGTTTTGCTGATCAACTTTTCAGTGAACCATGTTTTTTTCCATGTGTGTTTATCATATATGCAGTATGATGGTGGTTCTAATATTTCAATAAGAAGACACAAGTGTACTTAATATAGAATTTTATACATAATATGTGATGTAGCAGATACTGGCAAAGAGGAGTGAATCTCTCTGTTGAAAATAATGTTGGGACTTCTAAGGGAAATACATTTATTTCTTCCTTGTTGACCTCCTTTGAGGACAGTTGAAGGCCCTGAAAACTGTAATGCTGTGTGGATAATATAATTACTTGTAAAGGTTTGCTGTTAAGGGATAATCTTGTTAGCCGTGCAAACAGTGTTTTGTTTTGAAAGACCAGATGCTTTAAAATGATGGCAAATAGTGAGCTTACTTATAAGGCAAATCAGACGCTGGTGTTTCATAGAATAAGACCAAAAAGCAGACATGTTTGACAGAAATGCACATCTGAGGAACCTGACTATAGCAAATACCTTCAGTGTCCATGTCTAATAATCAAGGATGCATCTACACATTACATTTATAATATTTGCACATTTCACTTTTTTTAAACTGTTGTAATATTAATTTATCCTATGGCAGAAAACAATTTCATGTTTGAGAGAGTTAGGAAAACATTAAATTTTCTGCAGTCCTATGGCCTTTATGAAAAATAGAACTTGGATTAATTCTGGGGATCTAAATTAATAATTTCTTAGTTCATGGCTTGGTTGCTTGAGCATTAACTGCAGTATTCTAATAAAGTCAATCTTTGGTATGAAAATGCCATATATGTTCATTATAAGGTTTTAAATGATATGAAAATGCATCTGATTTCATAAGATTTAAATAAACTTATTTAATGCTACTTCCTCTTCTAAGGACTATTTAATCATATACATTTTGTACATATTTACTTAAAAGCAGGTGTTTCATTTTTTAATTGAGATACCTATGTAAGTGTAAGATTGATGTTTTCTTGAATTATCATGTGTTACCCATAGAATATAAATCGATGTATTGTTATACCCTATATATCCATGTAAGGTTAGTTAGTCTTATGACAAACTCAGTGACAACTGTATTCAATTGGCACATTTTTTAAACTTAAGCAGAGTTAGCAATGCACATTTGAATGTGAACTCATGATTTCATGAAAATGGCCATGTAATTTTCTTGGCAGTCATACAGAATTAATTGCCCCCTTCCAGAATATTTTTGAATTCTCAATCTATCATATTATCCTGAAATCTATTACTGTAATCCTTCTTGTAAATGCTAATCACATTTGACTTTTTTTGCTTTTTTAAGAGCATTTAAAGTGACCTAAGTACTGTCACCTAACTGAGCATTAAAAAAAATCACATTAGCATTGAATTTTATCTGCTTGGAAAGCCCAATCGATACTGTACATGGTTTTGGAACATCTACATTCATATAATCATTTTGAATTCCTAATAAGTTTTAAAAAGCCATTTGTTTTTAAAAATAATTGCATAAGGAATCATTGCTCTGTTATAATAAGGCTACATAGCTTAGGATTGTTAAAATAAATGTTTATAAAATTGAAATAGTGTGTAGATTTTGGCTTTATATAAGTGTTCACTTGTACTGTTTGTTGCATCTTGTTGCAAAATTCCCAACAATTCATCAAAATGTTTAGAAAGTCTCTGCCGATTAAGAAAAATGTTGCTAGTAAATCTTTCAACTGAGCACAATTGAATTATTCTGGTTTTATCTCTTTTTCAGAAATCAAGTACAGGAAATGTTTGATCATGCCTATAGTAATTACATGGTAAGCACAATGTTTATAACAGTCTGTTTTAAAGCTGTTTTTATATAAACTATATGTGATGAACTCTTTCTAGTAATATTTTTAATTAATCCTTTAATGCAAGGTTGGCCAGCCCATCACCTGAAGATAGTAGTAGATAAGCAGTGCTCTGCTTTCATACTGATACTATGTTTTTGCAATCTGTTTTTTTCTTTCTTTCCTTAATGCATTAAGCCTAAAAGAAATCTCATACATCTTAACATTCTTTTTCCCTACAAACAATGGGGAGAGATAATATTTCCAATACCTGATAGTTTAATTAACAAAATTCAGTGGCAAGTCTCCAAAAAGGAATTTGGGGTCCACAGATGATTGGCAGGCTATTGGATGCTCATTCTTGTACTAAAATACAATTAAAGGTCATAATTATTGTTTGGTGCAATATGCTATCATCAACTGAAAAACTGGTTCAAAGTGGATTGTGTTAATGTATGGTTTGGTCTGATGTATTATTTACAGTGAATTACACTGCAGTTCTTAACTTGTTTAATTGTTAGTCTGTTTACATGTTGAGATTTAATCTATTTAAGACTGGCTTTTTTGTCCTAGGTATAAGTCCTTTTTCTCAGTCCTTGAATTTGTTGAATTGAAAAGCATAATCATATGGATGTTGCAGATTATGAGCATGACAAAAACATTCCAGGATCAGGGGCTACAAACCACTGAAACAATTCTTAGATCAGCTAGGGCTGTTCAAAATTACTTGCACATTTTTAACTCTTTTAAAAATTATAATATGAAATAAAGCCTACACTCAAACAAATGGTAGAATCTTTGTTATGCTAGACATTCTATAATTGTTTCCTTAAAAAAATTCAGATAAAAATACTTACCAATCTAATAAAAATGCTTAAACTATAATACAATTTAGATGTAGCTTTCGTGTTAAGATCCAAGATGGAAACCAAGAAGTGTTTTATTAAAATCCCGCTAATCACAGACAAGTTGCTTGGCAAAACCTTTAGCTGATCATAATTAGCTAAGATGAATGATTGTTGCATAATTTCATGCTAAACATTTTTATCAAGAGTTTTAGTGATTACAGGTAACAATTTCTTGCAGAGAATAACACTGAAATTCTGAATATGATACCAATTATGACTGCTAAAATATTCAACTGGGACTCACTGTTTTCTTGGTTTTCAATCTATTTTATGTATTTCATAGGACAGAATTGGCATATTTACCCCCTAGTACTAGGGCCTAGTATATTTATAAGTATGGTAAATGTAGCTGCAAATAAAATATACATAAAATTGTATATATATTTTTGTGTTGGAGAAAACCTAGGGCATGCTGTCATTCATTTGCTCTGTGTTCTGAAAAGGCTTTTTTATCCTTTGTGAGATGGCAAAGGATTTCTATACTTGTAGAATTACAAGTATAGAATTATTTGTATTATACTTAAGAAAGTATACAACTTGGCACATCCTGGAAGCTTATATGTCAAAAGGATATTTATTTAGCATGGGCCTTAAGCAAATAGAATTTATGAGTGTATTGAATTTGGCAAACAAGATCAAGGATTTAAACTTTTTGTTTTTACAATGATGCTAATCTTGATTCTATAGATCATTTCTTTCCTCATTTTCCAATCTTGTAAGGCTTTCTTAAGTTGTATTTTTTTACAATAATGTAGCAAAATTCTATGCTAGAAATAGACTTTATTATTATATGAAGTTACTTGAAGATATGGTTCTCTGCTTTTAAAAAGGGAGCATTCATTAGGTCTTGCTTTATGTATCACACATTTCTTCAATGGAAAATTCCATTTTTTTTCCACTGACTTTTGTAAAGAATTACATAGTGCTCATAATTATAAATTCTATTCCTTCAGTTTTGATATTGCTGACTTAGTGATAAGGAGAGAAGGATGTTTAGATCAATTAAAAAATGCAATCCAGCTCTTGACTTGCCCTAAACCCTCTTGCCTATACCCATAAAAGCCTAGTGTGACACTTCTGTACCAGATAATTTGTTGATAAATCTAAAATCCTGCATATTTTGTAAAATCTTTTTAAGGGACATCTAGTGCAACTTTTTATCTTGAGGCTACTGACATTTCAAAGAAATATGCAATCCTTATGTTATTGTCATTTATGTCCTTTTCCATCAGCATTGCTAATAATAAGTGAGTAAAGATCAAAGAAATATAAGGATTATCTTTACACTAATAAAAGAGCAGAATCATCATCTTTATAAATGCGAGAATGTGGTCGTCCAGTATGCCACATAAGATTAAATGTGTTTTTTTAAAAAGGTTATTGCTAAATTTACCATTTAACAAAGCAAATGGTGACATTAAAAATCTTGCAGAATGCTTTTTCAGTATTTTGGAATAGTTAAAGTAATGTCCTTTGATTTTATTTGTATATGGATGTATATACAGCAAAAAATGGTACATGATGGTTTGTACACATATACACAAAGATGAAAATCTATCTGCTAGCACTTTTTCTGAAGGCAAAGTTTGAATTTTGGTTTGGAAATGAAATTCTGCCAACCTATTATGGTGTATATTTCTGTTAAGAACTAGTGGTGTGTATCAAAATATTCTGAAATATATTGAATGAGATACCTTATTCTGCTTTTAAAAGGTTTAAATCCTTATCGAATCCGTTTTAGCCATTCTGGAAGTGTACTGAGCTCAAACAGACCCTGTGTCAAGCTCATAATTTCTGTTTCAGACTGGATATTCCTGAAATGGTTGGCACAACCAATATAAGTTACCAGTTTTTGAAATTGAAGTGTTTCCAAAATCCTTTAAATTTTATACATTTTACACAGCTATTTAGGGGCATTAGAGAGAATGCAACACACCATGTTAAGGACCTTGGCTTGAAAAACCTGATGCCCACTACTTGTCAGTGTAGTGATTTTCTTAAATACATTGTTTTGAATGTAAATAACTTTCTTATTCCAAAGGGATTATTCAATCTTATTTAAGTATTAAGTTAGATTCTATGCTTTTCTAAGGAAGGAGGTAGAAGGGGCAGTGTTCCCACTTTTCTTTAAATGAAAACAACATAAGAGACTTTCAGGTGCAACTAGTTCCAGATGGCAAAACCATTTTGAATATTTTATTTATATTCCTGAATTTCATTAATTATCTCTTTGAAACAATTTGAATTAATTCCAAATAAGTTGCTGACAAAGAATTCTTATTTATATGCATGAATGGTGCATGAACCCTTAGCTTAGGAGCTTGAGATGTGCTGAACAAGAAACTTTTCAAAGCCAATCTTGCAAATACAAAAATTGGTGCTCCACCAATAGTAACCATTTACTTTTTGACTCTTGAAAGATGAAAAAAAAAATATAGTGTTGAAAGTTTTTTGAGGAGATTTTTCAGGACATTAGGCTGGACTATTGTTTCAGCCAATTTAGGAGAAGCAAATAAGGGCTGATGGATACATTTTTCAGGGTTTAATAAAGATTTCTGTGAAAAGCCAACTTGAGGGTAGAGAGCTGGTTATGTTTGTGATGCATCTTATTCTGAGAAATAATTTCTGAACCACAAAATACTGTTCCAGACTGTGTAGTGTGTAAATAAGGACCCAGCCTAGAACCATAAAAAGACAAAAAATCCTGCTTACTTTCTACAGTCCAGAAAACATTGGAGTAATTATGGCTTTTGTCTTGCAATATGTTTCTTTACTATGGTACTACCTGAATGCATTGATGTGTTTCTATGGGGAAAATATTACAGGTAGTATTTAACTTATGATCAGTTATTTGACAATTCTTTGAAGTTATGATGGATTTTAATAAATCTACTTACAACCTGCCCTCAAAGTTATGACTGCTGCCTCCCATCCCCTCTGCAGTGATGTTATCATATTTTGGGCACTTGGCAACTGGCTTGCATTTATGACCAGTTGCAGCACTGCATGGTCACATAATCACGTTTGCCACTTTTTTGCCATTTTCCAGGAGAAACCACCCATTGGATATGCTGGATTTGCTTAAAAACTCCCTTATGACTGCTATAAAAATAGTCATTAAAAAAATGAATCCAGTCAGATGGTGACCCAGCATATGATCACATGACATACAGCTGCAATTCTGGGTTCCATTATAGTCGTAAGTCGAGGACTACCTGGATTGCACTTCATGAAAAATATTGAGTCCAGTGTAAGAGACTTGTGTACCATTTGGAACTATCTGTTCCAAATGTTTAATTTTGTAAAAAGCATATTCCCATGAATATAGAAATAGTGTTCCTTTTTATTTCCTCCATTTGTAAGAGTAAATGGTGAAATTTGATCTAGCTGCTATTGTACTATGCATTTCAACTTCACTAGTTTATTATTCTGTTTTGTTTCTCATTTCCTTTTTTTCCCAACAGGAACATGCTTACCCAGCTGATGAGCTCATGCCTTTAACTTGCCGTGGAAGAATTCGGGGTCAAGAACCAAGTCGTGGAGATGTGGATGATGCCTTGGGAAAGTTAGTACTTTGAAATAATTATTTGAAGATTCAGTATTTAGTTTTAATTGAAATTCTGTGGGTCCATTATTACAAATCCAATAAAACTGAATCTAAATTTTGAATAAATAGCCATAAAAAGAACAGGAATATTTACCAAAATGGGGAAAAAAATCTAATAATCACATCATAGATGAATATTATTAATTTCTTTAAATTATTTTTAGCTTGTGCATTATCTGGAGAATGTTTTAGCAGGTTACAGTGTTTTAATAACATAAAACAATTAAACTAAGTAAAATAAATATTAATTTAAAATATTACCACAATTGGGACAGGAACTTCCATCGCAAAGTGATATGGTTGTTAAATGATTCATGTCCAATTTTGCGATCTTTTTTGCTGCGGCTGATAAGTAAACTTCACTTCTCCCGGTGACTTTGCTACTACCATTGCAAACAGGTGTTGGTTGTCGTGGCAGATGGTGTTGAACTTTCTTGAGCTGATAAACTGTTGAAGTTATTCATTGTTTTTATGAATTGCTAAAGCTGCATATTTTTAATGTATAGTCTGTTTTCAGAAATCTTAAGTTCATGAAAACATTGTGTGTCTTCAACAGTTCATCAATTTGAGGAAGAACACTATCCATCATTTTTAGTAGTAGGCAGCCTGTTACAAGTTCTTACATGAACATTTAATAATACATAATTGCATTTGATTAAATCCTATTTTTCCTCTCTCCTTTCTCATCCAGGTTTTCACTGACACTAATAGATACTTTGGACACTCTTGTGGTAGGTTTGATTTCTTCTACCATCCTCATTTTACAATATTAAGTAGAATGTAATAATTGTCCTTAATGAAATACTTGATTTACTTAAATTATAATCTACCTTTAGAAGATGGATTAGTGATATAAGGTAGCATACATGGGGCTCCCCCCCTCCCATTTTTCTCAGAGCAACACCCCAATACATAGGTTGGGCTAAGAGATTGTGATTAATCCAAAGTCATCCATGAGCTTTTGAGAGTGAACTAATACCTGGCTCTCCCCGCTCCTAGACCAGCACTTATATCTTAAATGGATTGAAAATGTAATGTGATTCCAGATTTCTTCAGTATGTATTACTCAACTATACCTCTTTCACCGTTTTTGAGACAAGATAAATTAAACAAACCTGACACCCTTCATTCAGAGTTTGCCTTTGTAGTAGGATTTTTAGCTTGTTGCTGACTAAAGATGACAGAATCTGATATTCTTTATTTTTTTTATTTAAAATGAAGCTTCAAGTTTCTCCTTTACAAAACTTAGCTTCTTAAGAGATAATAAACCTGTTTACTCTTGTTTTGCAGGTGTTAAATAAAACCAAAGAGTTTGAAGATGCTGTTAAAAAAGTAATTAGAGATGTTAATTTAGACAACGACATTGTGGTATCGGTGTTTGAAACAAACATAAGAGTGCTTGGGTAAGTTTTACATTGGGGAAAAAGATCAGATTTGTAAATCTGCCAGTGATAACCTTTATACATGTTATGATCTGAAATTAAATACTTATTTCTTAAATTTTTAAGTGTAATAGAATTCATCGTTTGTAAACCTATTCTAGTTTGTAAACTGCATTTTCTGCGTTACTGTCAAAAGGGTTTACAGATCTTCATTTATATACACTTTTTAGAAATAAGTAGTATTTAAATGTTCTACAAACTATTTTCAGTTTTTTAACATTTATACTATGCTTAAGGCTAGTATAAGTGTAATTACTAAACATTAGAGATTGGTACCAGTTTGGAGAATGGCATTCTCTTCTCCTCTGCTTCCCCAGTCTTTGGTTCTCTTCTAGATCAGCATATACACTAAGTTAATAAACTTCCTGACATCTCCCTTTCATTTTATCTAGAGGTCTTTTAGGTGGGCACTCAGTAGCAATCATGCTGAAAGAGAAAGGTGAAGTCATGCAGTGGTACAATGGAGAACTTCTGCACATGGCAAAACAGTTAGGCTACAAACTGTTGCCAGCTTTTAATACCACAAGTGGTCTCCCATATCCAAGAGTAAGTAAACTGTGAGCTAAGACTAATGTATGCTACGTATTATTTGTTCTTCTAGTATAATAGAATTACATGTTGAGTCACAGAAAGAGTGTTATCAGTGATATCGGTGAAAACATCTGATTTTTATAACTCATAGAATCTTAACTCTTCAGCTAATAGCATGGTTTATGAAGATATATGTTTATCTATATTTACTACATTTTCAAATGCAATGAACTTTAAAAAGCCATATGATTTGATTATGAAAATGAGGACCATTCTCTATAGCAGGTGATATACCCAGACAGCTTCATTTAAAGTTAAAGCACCAGTGACTTGAGCATTGACATTTAAACTCATGTACTAAGTCAGTTTGCATAGGTTTGCCACACTCAAATGCTGTTGAGCACTATTTTTTGTGGTGCTACACATTCTCTGCTTCTAACTCTGCAGCAGCTTACTTAATTACTCCAGCTTTTTCTGCAGTATAATACAAAGTTAGTGCTTACTGTGTCTTGTTTGAAAAAACAAATCTATTTTATTTTCCTAAATTTTTAAGAAACAGCATTATCACAATAACAGATTATAGCATTTCTTTTTCTTCTAGATTAATTTAAAATTTGGTCTAAGAAGTCCAGAAGCCCGGACAGGAACAGAGACTGAAACTTGTACAGCTTGTGCGGGAACGTTGATTTTAGAATTTGCTGCTCTGAGTCGTTTTACAGGGGCATCAATATTTGAGGTTTGCTTAATGATAAGTGATAAATTATTTTTCTGCAACTGTTAACTTTAAAAAAAATTTGTATAATTAATTGATAGTATTAATTTCAGCTATGTTCTGTTGCTGAACTGGTCACTGTATCTCTCATACCAGAAATTGTGTTTCTATTTATATTGTGAGGTACTGCTTAAAATATCTATCAGCATTCTGTCCCAGGGCCTGAAGGCTGTGCTGTGTTTGGGAGGGAGAGATCGTTTATGTCATAATGCTGCAATCTTTTATCTTTATTTTTTAAATTGAGTTTATTGCAATTTCTTTGATTGTTGTAAGCCACTCAGAGATGTTGAGGGCAACATAATTGATTAATAAATAAAAACCATTATAATATGTGAACATAAAATACCCTGTGCAATTATGCAATATTGTATTAAATTTTGTGTTACCACAGAATTTAGCAATAGCAATAGCAATAGCACTTTAGATTTATATACCGCTTATCAGTGCTTTTTACAGCCCTCTCTAAGC
>JAOYMU010000010.1:4809627-4822669 GCA_025802295.1 Psammodynastes pulverulentus
TTCAGTTTTGGAGATTAATTTGGTTCCTTCAAAATCAATTTCATGTCCTGTTGTTTTAAGATGTTGGTAAAGGGAGGGAATTTTTTCTTCTTTTCTGACTTTATAGAGACAGCAGCCCAGACCTTGCTTTGCTCACAGAGCACGAAGCCGGAAGCTCCAGCCCGAAGATGATGAGTGAGACCTCATCGAATTGTCGCCAAGACACAGAGGAAAATTACATTAGCCAGTTCCCATTCTGTTTGTTCTACAATAACTTTGTGAACTGGGTATGTCTAAGAACTGCAAACCCCTCTACAGTCTTTCAGTAATTGCTAATCATCTCCTGTTGTTCAAGAAAACTGAATGGGCAGATACTACTTACCATGTTGATACTGCACTCCCTAATGAGGTAAGAATTTTAAAATGCTGTGTGTAACTTCTACCTGCAGCAATTAAGAACTGCAACAGTATAGTTCAACATACTTCATTTCTTTGTATTTCCAGTAATCATCAAGGACTTAAAGGCTATATTAGTGTGTCTTTCAATAACTTATAGTGCATTATATTGCTGATGTGCACTGATTTTCAAATAAAGGAAAAGCTTAAAATCATAGAACAGGTTAGAAGTTGCTGGGAGGTCTTTATACATCCCTTATCTAGATCTCCACTCTTTCACATTAAATTAAAAATGAAGCTTTAGAAAAATATAGCACCCCGAATAAATGTTTTCTACTGTGTGTATGTTTGTATGAGTTCATGTAGCCTGTGTAACCTGTGTATATGCAGACATAATATTCTAGTATCTTATTATATATATATGCATATATCTCTATATAGATAATATATAGATTGTAAGCAAATAAAGACTGATAAATAAAATCCACTCCATAGACTGGTTTGATTTTTGGATTTTTGCTCCTGATGTTTGTGTTTTCTGCTATCACATTAGGTTTCATAATGCCAATCTATAAAAGTGGATATTTGCTAAACTCAGATACTATATATTACATATGTATGCCTTTTGATAAGCCAGACTGCTGCACATCAGAATGAAATTGATATGTTTACATAAACTTCTTTGGAAAGCTCTTATTTCCTACTTAATCCAATCTTAACCTCATGAACTTGATGGGCCAAAAACTACTGCAAAACTGCATGAGAGCTCCTGTAACTTAAAAGGCTAGGAGTATATAATTACAGTACTTACATAATTGTTATCTCACAAACCCAGCCCACATTGATTATATGGTGATAATGTAAGCGTTTGAGTAATCTTCCAAAGCAATTCCATATGCAGTGTTATAAAAATCTGAGTATAATTAACCATGGCATGACACTCTCATGTTGAAGAAGGATCACAGCAGGATCTTCATTTAAACCAGGAAAAGGTAAACAGTTGAGTCTCTATATTCGCAAGAGTTACGTTGGTAGATTTGTCTTTTCATGGTGGCAGTTGTGAAATTTATCATACTAAAAATCTGGCAGCTGCTTGCTGCATTCACCCTGTGAGTGACGGTGAAGCAAATGCATCTTTAGTCTCACAGAGAAGAGTCATCTGCGTAGGATGGCTTGTGATCTTGGTGTGATTTGTGTATCTGCATTAAGTTACTCTAGCTTGACTTTAGGCATATGTGTGTTTATGCATGCATGGACAATATCTGGGGTAATAGGACAAGAGTATATCTTTTCAATGAATTTCACATTTTCAAAAGTTTTGACACGAACCCCCCATGAATATGGAAAACTGCAATCTGTTGTGGAAGTAATTCAAAACTCCACAGAGAAATTAACATGTAAGAACACTCCATAAGTTGAACACATGATCTACTCTATCCAGAACACTCTTAACATTACCTTCTAAGTCAGATACACCATCAACAAAGTTGGCTTTGTCCAGATTAAACTGCAGCTTATATGCTTAAGCCAACCATTTCTGGTTTCATCAGGCTCACTTTAAAAGCAGAAAATGAGGACAATGTTACCGACTTACTGATGAGTCATTCCAAATTTTCATGACTTTGCTTGGTTGTCTGTCTGCATTAAAAGGAAAGGCAGCGGGGACGAAACAGCTCTGTTGCACAGCACGGTATAAGGCTTAATAGAATAGTCCCATGATGCTGGACACATTCGTTGGAGTCTTTTCCTATCAAAAGTCAATTAATCCAGAAAGATCTTAAGGACCATGGTCATGGTTCAAAAGATCTTCTTGCCTATTCTCAGCATAGATCATCATGGTGTCTATCTCAGACTGAAATTACTGATGCATATATGGTTAAGAAGCATCATATACTTATTTCCTTTAAGGATTCAATAAATAGTATCAAGCCCTGTATTTCCCAAAGGACTATACATTCAATTATTCTTAACCAAGAGAGCACCCATGGGCTGTCATCTAGAGAGCTTCATTTGGAATGGAAATCTGCAAGAAAAAGTAGCAATATCCAGATCTCACAGGCTTTAGGGCCAGGATGTCAATAGGACCCAGACTGTGTGCTTTTCCCTGTGTTGCTGTTGTTACAATTGGAGTTGATTTTTTGTGTGTCTGTGTGTGTGTGTATGCACAGTCAGCTGCCCAGAACAATTTGATTAAGGCAGATGACCATATGTGTTTGCTAATCCATCCATCCATCCATCCATCCATCCATCCATCCATCCATCCAGTGAGCCTGCAGTTCAAGTGAGAGGGAGGATGAGAGTCTTGCCTTCTTCAGTCTGTCATTAAAAGGTTTTGCACCTTAGATAATTATAATTATTAGCTTGAAATTCAGCTCAACCTCTTGCTTTACTTTTAAGCATCTTGTCAGCTTTATGATGACTCTATGTAGGCAGCAACAGACTTGAAAAAGGGGAAGGAATGAAAGAGAACATGCATACATTGGTTAAAAAATCAGGGATACAACCCACGTCTTCCTGAAGAATGGCATGCAGTTCTTCAGCATAGCTCCTTTCTCAGGGTAATTGCCATGGGGAGAAAAAGAGATCACGGCTGAACTTATTAATTCAATTTAAAAATCTATATTTGAATACAGGTCACTGCCATATAGCGTTAATATTAATGATTAATATGGCTTAAATTATACATTCTCCATGTTGCAATTTGATTCAGTCTTCACCTTTAATTCAAAATATAAGCAAGAGAAAGAAAAAATATTTTAACCAAATTACCAATCAGGGAGAAGAGAAAAAAAATCTGGAGAGCAAATGAAGTGAGTAAAATCTTCCTTTGGAAAGGGCTGAAATCAGGAAATGGGGATGGGAATGGAGTGGGAGAGAGGGAAGAGAAAAGCTTTTGTGAGAAAATCTATCTATGTCTAAGCAAAAAGGTCTAAATTCTTAAAAGACAGGAATAGGGAAACAAACTTAAAACTGTTGTCTGCCACATGAGTTAGCATATCCCTGCTAAAACTCAATACTTGTTTTAGTTTTAAAATTCAGTTAAGTTCATGCTGTGTGTTTTAATCAACTTGATTTTATTTTGGCAGGGTAGCATTATATTCCTTAGCGTTATAACCTTAAGTACAATTGCAAGAGGAAAAGTTGTAATCAACACAAAAGAATGAAATGATGGTGACATAAGAAGTGGAGATTATTGTTATTTAAAAACAAGAAAACAACATGGTATGTGGCCAAAAGCAATTTATTTCAGGTTTCTTTCTTTTTGGGGGGGAATAAAGACTAAGAATTGGGCCTCTTTGTCATTGAAGAGAATCACATTAGGATAGGAACATTGTAGAATAAATTATAGATGAGTCATGAACTATTTCTAAATTCTGGCCCGGCCTATGGAAAGTGATGTGCACATTCTGTCAATTGTTTTAGATTGAAATGCAAATTAAATTAAGCTCTGTAGTTGCATGCAAATCATGATATATTTTCTAAATGGTATGACTGATATGATGCATCTTTGAGATTACTGCTCTGTTCATTTTTATATATTTAAGCTCTTTTGAGAACAGTTCGACTTTTAAATACTTGATTCTCCCTGTTAACTATCTTGCATCTTCCTCATTTCTATCACAAACACACATTTGTATCCAATGTTATGCTGTACAGTTAAAAGTACTGGGTTATCACCATGTAAATTTGAATTCAAATCTCATTCATCCATTGACTCACTAGGTAATTGTAGACCATTCACAGTCTCTCAACCTAATAGAGTTGATATGAAAATAAAATGGAAGAGTATACGTGTATGCATTCTGAACTCTATAAAAGATTGGTATAAAATAGAAATAAATTAATTAAGTCAGTCCAAATTTGCCTAAACCATTGGTTCTCAAAATGTGATTTTCAGGTCATCAAGACCTTTTCAAGGAATCTGCAAAGTCAACATTTTTTAAATTTCCCACTTTTAATTTCTAATTCAGCAAATATTAATAGATATAACCCACATAAACCAAAGCTATTGGAGATCTGCAATCATTTTTTAAAATGTAAAGTAGACTTGAGACCAAACTGTTTAAGAACTGCTGTTCTAAACATCTCAGTCATCCGGATCATAGTTTTTCAAGAGGCAACTGGTCTTTCTTGTTGCTGGTTTTTTTTTTGAAGATGTTTTGCTTCTCATCCCAGAAGTGGACTGGATGGTGGGGAATGGAAGGATTTATATTCTTTGCAGATAGCTGGTCATTTGCATTCTTTTAAAGAGTTGTTGAGGCCACTTGGATGAGAAGCGAAATGTCTTCAAAGAAAAATAAGAAAGTCCAGTTGTCTCTTGAAAAAGCACCTTTGGGACATGCTGTTCCAAACCATTACACTTTGAAGGTCCTTATGCTTCTGTCTTTGTGCTTGAGGCACTAGATATATATTTAATTTAAAAAAAAAAACAACCCAGGAAAATCCAGGCAATTTCTGCCAGAGTGTCCTGTTATCTTTAACTAATTCTAAATGATGGCTTATTAAAATACAAATAAACAAAGGTTATGTGCATGTAAACAGAAGCACGATTACAGCAAATATAGCCCCACAACACAATACAGACAAGGATGAATTTGAGTTTAATGCAGCATGTTCCTGGTTTTTGCTTTCTCTCCTCTTTCTCATTTTTAACAATTAATGATAATCATGCTCATATTCTGGCAACATTCTGCCTGTTCTGCACCATATCCTTTTATTAGCTGCTTTATTATTTTAAAATGATGCATTCATAAACAAACCGACACCACAGGAATACAGAAAATGAGCAAGATAAATTATTCTCTTGCACAGCTCTACTGTAGTTCCACAGTATGAGGTTTGAAAACCAGAAAAGAACAATGCCTTCTACTGTTCTAGCCTTTAAAAATGTGACTCCTTTTTCTAATTGCCATTCAAAGGATGCAACGGAAGAGGCTGGGTGGCCTGGTGTGGTATGGTGAAAAACTGAAAATAATTATGTCCAACATTTTTGCTTTAACGATAGTAAAGGGAACTGCAAAGACGCTGCAGCTTTTTTGATGAATGGTTCTCCAAGGGATTCAAGTGGTTCCCTACCACAGAAACTCTAAACTTCAGTTGGTCTTCTGTTTTCATGATGCCCTTTAGAAGAATGTCAATGAATGCACATGCAAACACACCTTCAAAGCATAATTTTTCATTTCTTGAAAAGAACTGAACAGAGCCCTGAAGAGTCCACCCACATGAGTGAAAACAGTTTTGCAGCCTACCAGAACTAAGCTCTGAAATCACAAAGAAAACCATGGGGGAAGGGGAAAAAAAAAGCAAGCTTCCATCTCCACAAAATACTGTTTTAGCAACGGCAACGGCAACAGCATTTAGGCTTATATAACATCCCATAGTGCTTTACAGCAATCACTGGGTGGTTTACAATGTCAGCATCTTGCCCCCAACAATTTGGCTCCTCATTTTATCAACCTCGGAAGGATGGAAGGCTGAATCAATCTTCAGCCAGCCAGGAATGAACTATGGGCAGAGTTAGCCTGCAATACTGCATTTTAATCACTGTGCCATCTCGACTCCTGTTTTTAATCTCCCAAGCGTCATCCTTTATAAGTGATCAGTAGAATCCAAGGAGGGACTCAAACATTTTGAGTCAAGATTAATACCTGGAAGTTTTGAAGCCAACTCTGTCCATAGTGTTTCTTCCCAGGATATCCCTCAGTCACACTTATTATACAGCACACTAGGATTTTTATTTTTTTGAAACAAAGGTACAAATAGTGGCTGCTAATGCTATCTTTTCCAGCATAAATGTGTGAGGCAAAGACTTGGCAAACACTTTCTTCATTATGTGCTTCAACAGATAAATGTTGCCCTGATTTGTTAGCTCTCCGGAAGTCTGGGAATTGTAGTTCTAATGCAGCTAGGTGACACTTGAAGACAACTGGGTTCAAGGAACATCTCTGGCAAACCCTCTTCCACCATTCATACAAGGTGAAATACCAAGTTTTTAATCTGACACCCAGCCCTGGGGTATACAAGGGTCAACTTAACCCTTCTGCTAAATTTAAATTGTGACTGTCCCAAGAGAAAATTGAATTTCAAACATTCTCACTATTCAATTTACATCTGATATATTTCAATGGAATATGGAGATAGAAAATCCATATACAATCTCCATGATTAACATGGAGGACAGATGATCTGGAGGTTTATTAGTGTAAACTTGAAGTAAGATTCATGATAGTCAGGTTTGCTCCTTATTCCGTTCTTAGAAGCACTCCGTTTTTATTATCTGGTTTTGCCACACAGTGGAGTAGCCTGTCTTCTGTATCAAACAGCAAGCTACCAGTTGCTTTTTTTTTTTGATCTAATTTATTCACTTTACAAAACTGTTGCCCATAATGACTCTCCAAGCACCTCAATATTTTTGCCTCTTTGTTTGCAAGTATCTCATACCTATTGTTTCTTAAAGTAATATTCATGGATTGATTTCTGCAATCAAGCTAATCCTTTGCCTGTCTGCCCAATTTTCTGAAATTTTCGCCCAGGACTTATTCTTTAGCCTTGGTTGATGTCAAGATAACTTTTCAATGCTCCACAATATATTTGAGCATGCTCAGTGATGAGTCCTATTTAAATAAATCTTTAAACTCAGCGGAAAATGTTTCCTAAATACCTTATCAATTTCCTTGATTATTGTGGCTTCTATTTCCTTTCCAACTATTTATCCCATTGCTTAGTTTTATATTACTAGCAGGGTCACATGAAAGTCCAGGATGACAATATCCTGCCACAATACTGTAACCAATTTTTTTTGCCACAGAAAAGAGAAAAGTAAAGAAATCTGAAGAATTATCTACATCTGACAGTAGCCAACTGCAATGAAAAAGTCAATGAATTGAGCAGTTAGAGACAGACTATGTGAACCTGGGGCTTGTAAAATGCATTCTACTACGCTGATTTGCTTCTCACCTGCAAGCATTGAATCTCATAAGTCTGTTTCTCTCCAAACGCATATACTTTGTTTTAAAGCGCAATAGGTCACATTACTTATAAGGATATTAACAAGTAGGCATGTGAATTAGGCATTTAATTTGGAATTCAGATGGGCTATTCTGTTTTAAGTATTGGACTAGAGAAGCTTCATTACACTTTTAAGGAAGTTAGTTCAGTGCCATTTGGGCTCAGCCTAGGAAACACATAGTTTCAGCAGTGCCAGTATTCTTATTGCACATGAGACAAAAGTTGAACTGTTATAACATTTCATTTGCATCACAAGATAGCATTGATTTATAGTGGAAGAAACCCATAGCATCTTCTGTGGCTTATTTGGGAATTAATCAGTCTAAATATTTTGAATGTGCTTTGACTTCATCAGGAGCAGAATCTAAACAATCCCTTCAACATTTTACTGAAGAAACATTTCATAGGAGCTACAGAAGCCTTCTGGAAAAAAACCCATCCAACTATGTTGGCTAAATAGGCAGTTTAAATAGCGTTTGCTGACACCAGAATGACCTTTCTCATTGCAAAACCTCATTATGTAGTTCTGCAAAAGCAGTAGCAATAAGCAATATTAAGCTAGTATTTTATCATTCCTGTCTTACAGTTCCAATTGTGAATCTGATCTTCAAGCTAAGTTCATGAAAGGAGCACAGTTTAGTGGGTCTATCCTACACACATTATTGCTACTTCAAATTCTTGAACTCCAAGTATTCTTTTCTGTTGACAAGTTTTAGGAAAATGAAAGAATTATGGACAAAAACAACCATTACCTTTGAACTAAAATTGAGGGGTCTGGAGCTTTTCTAAGAAAACAAACAAAAGAATAGAATCACTTGCAAGTTATCCTCTATTAATCTCTTTGGGTTATCACAACTTGAAATGTAGGAGACAGGTATCCTGGTTTGTGGCAGATTAAATGGAAAAACCATGCCTTGATAAGTGAGTTCTTAACCCTGGGGAGGAAATAATCTTAAATGCACAAGAAATGGTCAACATGATTATATTTGGCCAAGAAGTGAAAACAAAAGATTGGGCTCCTTTTATGGTTCCTCTGCTAATAAACCTTTTCTTTGAAACAATTCTAGGAAATGGATAGCACTCTCATTTACTTTGTGAACGTAAAGGATGGTTTATATATTGTGCCAAGAAAAAGTCACTCCCTACTCCCAATAAGTACTTAAATACTGATATAGAGATTCAAAGCAAAGTCTAAACATTCCAATGGCACAAGCATTTTATTGCTGAAGTGAGGGCAACTCTAATTTATATGGGTATTTTTATTAGTGGTTAATAATTTAATATTAATCAGCCACCCAGTTACTTGGTTGAGTTGGGTGGCTGTAGAAATTGAATTAAAAAAAAATTGTGTGCATGCACAAAGAAAATTATAATTTGATCTTGGTACATTACAGTACCAGGGAATGAAAGAGAAAATATTTACTGTGGACCTTTTCTCCTAATGGAGAGGAAGCAGCTTTTCTCATTCTCATTCCTTCTTAACATACTGGAAAACAAAGGAAGTTGATTGCCTCCATTTTTTTTTGTCATTTGCATTATAGCTTTTGAGAATATAAGGACAGCAGCTATAACTATTTAAACATCATAATGCCAATCTGACAGTATTAGGTCATTTAAGACTACTGAAATCAGAGACCATACACAAAGACTGATGTTCTGTTCCAATGTAGCCAATGCCTTTCAAAATATGTTGCATCAAATATTAACTTGAAAATGCTTGCTTAGTCCATTTGTATGCCATCCTCTCCAATAGAGGAGCAGATGACATTATTGCCGATTTGCCATGAATAGAAGTCTAGAACAAAAAGGCTGGCAGCCTTTTTTTTTTTAAGTGTGCATTTCCAGGGTCTTTCACTTCTGGGCCAGATGAAAACCTTTCATTTTCCCACATCAATTTTCCTGCATCTTTTTCAAGCCCTCATATTCCTCTTTCCCCGGGGCAGGCTGTGTAGAACTAATGCAGTTCGTCCAGTGGCAGCCAAATTCTTTTCATCGTTTATTATTTTTGTGTTGTCTAGACAAGTTAAGCAATTGCTGCTTGGGGACTCACTATCATTACACAAACCTTTCATGTATTTTCAAATTTTATAGTTACAATACACATGAAATAAAAGCAGTGTGTTCCAGATGTTTCATGTAACCAATGGGTTTATTAATAGTACAGGAATCTGCAATGAAGTTGTTTGGGTTAATAGAAGCATCTACTGAAATCTGTGGCTAGTTATTCAGTGTTGACATAAACCTATAGTGACTGCTTTTAACTGCACACATTTTATTCCTTCATTAGAACACTCTTTATTGAATTTTGCTACCATTTATTCTAAAGCAGGGAGGAAAAAAATCCTGAAATTTGTCTTCATTAACTTCAGCCTGGATAAACCTCAATTGAAAAGTCAAACTATATGCTACAATATGCTTAATCTAAAGAGACTCCTGTTTCCAAACACCTGCAGTTTTATTGAAGGAAGCATCATGCAGAAACCTACATTTAAATTCAAATAGCTGAACTATGGTTTATTCATATGGATGAATATACCCACTATGTTAATGCAGAAATATATATCATCTATAAAGAGTGCTTCATGAAATTTCTTGAATGATCAAATTTTCCACCTCCCCCTAGTGCATTTAACCAATATTTCAGTTTTGAGGGTAGATGTTAATTTGTACTTGCTGATGTCAAGAGAATAATTTTCAGTTCTATTTATGGAGAACAGTACTTTGTTACCTAAGGTAATAACACTTCTATAAAGGATGAAGATAAAATGTTCTCTCATTTTTTTAAAAAAATCTTCATTTCAGTTAAAGACCCAAAAATCATCAAAAGAAAAAGAGGAGGCTAAATTGCAGTTGTTGAGCCATTTATCAGGTATAAGATGAACTATCAGAGCTACCAACTCCCCGCCCCCCTTCTATATGCCATTATGTCAAGGCAGGATAAACAATAATTCTTATATTCCATAAAAGCTCTTGGATCAGACTAGCTTACTGTTCTGGAGATTTCATGGAGTATAGAATCTGCTTAAAAAAAACTAACACGTGATCAAGAGGGTGAAAGTTCTAAATGTTATTTAAGAAGCAGAGCAAGCAGAGCTGGGGTGGGGGTGGGGGGTGAGTTAAACAAGTCATTAGCTTAGAATCATTATGTTCCTACAAATGATCTAAGTCCAGCCCCTCTTGAATTTTGTTGAGTCTTATTTAGCATCAATTTAGAGTTCATCCTTGGTTGAAAAGGTTGAAAAGTTTTCTTTCCTCTCAGTCCTGAGGAACTCATTTAAATCCTTCTGCAACCTAGTCTGAAAAACCCCATTCATGGCAGCTAAGAAATTTATCCATACCTACTTACAGACTGTCGTTGTATTGTTTTGGCCTTGGGTGTTGCCTTTAGTGAAAATGGGCACTGTCCCCAAAGGAAGTTTTTTTTTAAGGTTAAGGTTTTACATTCCAATAAAATCAGTCAGTAAGTGAAAGACTAATAAGTTAGCATTAGGAACCTATTATAAAATGGAAACTTGCTAAGTCAATGGTCAGTCCCAAATGGATTCTCACCTTTTAACAGATTCCTTAGTTATAGTTGTACATTTTACATATTTCTGTGTCACTTTTCATTTCAGGATGATACACAAGCAACTGGATTACAGCTCAAATACAATAATGTATCAATTATTTTCTTTATTCCTCTTACCTTTTCAATTTTCTCGTCCAGCATTCGGAAGAATTCTTGTTGGCTTTCAGAAATGTGCATGCTGAAAACAGAAAGAATCATTTCAAAGAGATTTTCAAGTGATGTAGTTTAGTGGGACAGTTGGTCTTTTTGTGGCAATCTCTAATCTGCCACTTTCAGAAGAAGAGAAGTCATCAACCTTGATTGAGCATTATTTCTGTATCAAGGCTAGCAAAAGACTCGGAAGAAGGAAATTTATTTTAGTGGGAATGCCTTAACATATTTCAGCACATGCAAAAAGGTCTAATCTGCAGGTTTGGAAGCAGATTATGCATCTCACCTACATGACAGCAGAGGGAATGACTCCCAATGGAAAAGTTCCCAATATTTGAATTATAGGAGATTAGAGGAAGTTTACTACCTTGACTAATCAGGAGAGTCATAATTTCTGTGAATCAGAAAATTAATTTAGGATAGCCTCTCCCAATTCAGAATAATTTAGCTATTTAAAAAGTTTGTGTTGAAAACAAAGATTTCACAAGTAACACACAGAACCAACTGCATGCTTGGGGGAGCAAAGTTGGCATGATTTAGTTTTACCCTCAAAAGTCCTTTTATGGAGTTAGACATACATAGCACAATAACTCTTTACATTGAATTCATCAGAAGCCTCTAATTTATACTCTAACATATACTGACATTTGTAGAACACCACCCACAAAGGCAAATAATCTACTTCCATTAATAGCCTAGTGCTAAAATGCCAAATTGGGGAGACTTCGAAGTAGGAAGGGCTGGAAATATAGTATTGATAATACTATAGTACAGAACTGTAATAGAACTATACTATTAAAGTGTTGTCAGTGCATTTGAAAAGTTCAGGAGTACAAGACATCATAAAAATAATACAGAATAAGGCCAGATAATTTCACTGTACAAAGGCAGGATGCACAGGAGACTCAGTGGCCATGTTTTGAACATTGCATGACTACAATCACTGCTGAATTACAGAAACTTTAGGATGTATTTTTTAAAAACAGAGTCTGGCATTTCTGAACTCTAGATCAAATATTCAAATTCCAGAGGACCACTCAGAAAGTAGAAGTGATCTACTTGAAGTTTGCTTGTGTTTTGTTTGCTTTTCCTACTTGTATTATTTCTTATTATTCAGTGGCTTCCATTTTTACTACAATTCTGTTGGCACACGTCAACTGAGATTTCTAATGGAAATATAGAATAAAATTATGGTAAATTTGGTCTTGACAATTCTTGATCGCCAGGACCCAATTCCCATATATAATATTGGAGTGATTAACAAATAACCCTGATAGTTGTAGCCCATTTCCTGCAGGGATCTCCAACCTTGGCAAAGCTGGCTGAGGAACTCTGGGAGTTGAAGTCCAAGGTTGGAGGCTCCTGTCCTAAAGGCATCTTCTGTTGATGTACAAGCATTCAGAGTGAGATTGTATATTGTGAAACAGAAAATGGGGAAACCAAGCTTTTTAAAGCCAGAGAACAAGGTGTCAAATATACAGGAAATCAAGCATTGTGTTTTTAAAGGGAATTTACATATTTAAAAAAAACAAGAGAAACAACTTGTAGAAAATGATAAATGCTTTTAAAAATATAGGGAGAAAAACCCTACGTGTGATGCTAAGGCCAAACTTGCTTGCCTATTTTATTTATTCTTTTTTTAATCGAAAGTTCTCAAAAGTAATAATTGCACATTTCAGAATTTTATACAGTGGTATGGCAAGAACATATTTCAAAAGCAAGAGATAAGATTTCATTTTCAAGATTATCCAGGAAGAAAGATAGTTGATTATAGAAGTTAAACCAACTTGAGCTTCCTTCTTAAAATTTAATGTGTATTGGTCATGATCTCTGTAGAACAGGGGTCTCCAACCTTGGCAATTTGAAGACTTGTGGACTTCAACTTCCAGAATTCCTCAGCCAGCTTTGTTGGCTGACGAATTCTGGGAGTTGAAGTCCACA
>JAOYMU010000010.1:4851189-4863419 GCA_025802295.1 Psammodynastes pulverulentus
CCTATTACTATAAATTACAGGACTATCGGTTATACATTAAATTATAATAAAATTATAATAATTATTATATTATATGTAAAAGGTCTTTAAGAAAATTAAACCGATATGGTACAAAAGAAAAAAAAAGTGAAACCAACCCCAGTTCTGGCCCTGTGTAGAGCAATTCCTTAGGACTTATTCAAGGAAAAGTACAGGTAAACAAATAAATCTTCAGAGCTTCCTGGAAAGCTGGCAGTAATGAGGCCTGAGAGACACCAGATGGCAAGGCATTACAGATAAAATTATAAGGATACACAGACACATGCGGTACTGTCTTTAAGAGTCACTGGAAACTGGAAGGCTTCATTCAGGGGGCATTTGACTTATCCCAACACACCAGCACTGTTCAAGCCTATGAAGCAATCTTGAGGACCAATTTGGAGTATATCCAAGTCTACAGATGCCTAGGCATACAGAAGGCGCAGGACTGCAGCCACCCACACAATGCACACAGTGTCAACATTTGCATGAGTCAGGCACACATAGCTAGACATACGTAAACTAAAATGCATAGTAATCATCCTACACAGAACTGAGAGCAAGAATGCAGTGTGGACAACTGGGCATTCAATCCGTGCATGGATTTTATGCACCTTTAACACATGAGTATTTTCTGGCCTCTGTGGCAAAACAACATAAAAAAGGCAATCAAAGTCATAGTTCTGGTTCATACAGTCCTAGCCTCGCATGAGATGTATCAAGCAATTAGTGGACTGCACTGTTCATAGCATGAGAGGTCTCCAACCTTGGCAACTTTAAGACTTGTGGACTTCAGTTCCCAGAATTCCTCAGCCAGCAAAGCCTTAAAGCTGCCAAGGTTGGAGATCCCTGCTCTAAATGAGAAGGATCAGTGTTACCTCTCCATTATTGGAAGCAAAACATGACTTGCTGCTATCACTAAAGGCAATTTATCTATGCATCACTACACTCCAGCTTGCCAAAAAACATATCTCAGTAAGGTTTACCTAGTCAAGATCAAACACTATGCTTCAAATAAAATTTCTGAACAAACACTGTATTTACTCATTAGGAAAACAAAGGGAAGATCAAATAATACAAACGAGCCCTTTTTTTTTAAAAGAAGAAAATCGGGTTAGAACTAAAGGGAAAAAAAATCAGTCTTAAAACCTCCCAGTGAATGTTGAGTTTATGGAAACCCTGATTTATTGCATATTTAACATCTATGGTTTCTGCTAAAGTTTCTCAAAATTTATCTTTATTTGACAGATGTTGAGTGGTGCTCTTTAACCTTATAGTATGCTTCAAGTAGCTGAGAATCAACGGCTTTCTTAACATTATAAAGGTTTCATTCAGGACTCAACTCTGGAAGTACTGAAATCTGGACAGAAAGAGTAGTTTGCAAAGATAAATTTTCTCATAAAATTAATCTGGTTGGGGAATGTTCTTTCTTTGCAAGTCTGTTCAGTTTGGGGTTTTTCCTCCAGGTAGATTTCATAAAATTTGACTTGTCCCCCAAAATGCTTTTTCTGCAGGTTTTATTTTGCTTTGGATGGCTGCACTGGTTTAATTAGGAAACTTTAGAGGGTGGTGGTTTCATTAGCGCTATTATTGCAAATGAACTGTGTGGTTTTTGTTGTGATATATTTTGCAATTGGTTTGTTGGAGCCCTTTGGTACATTTTGTAAGCAACTTTGGGTATCATGTAATCGAACAGAATGAGACACACAGTATAAATACTTTGTAAAATACATAATTATTTTCTAGCATCTGCTCGCCACCAGCGAGGCACTTTTTAACGTATAGTTTATCAACTTCATTTTGGATTCATCTATTCACTGCTGGCAAGTTCCCAGAACAACTTCATTAAATCTACATAAAAGAGTTAAAATGTTTCAAATCAATGTTTTCCTTCTTATTTTTAAATACTTCCTTAAAGCAGGAAATATATGGCAAACAGATGTAGGTATGAAAGATAAAGAATGCATTTTCATGCATTGACAATACTGTTGATAGACAAGCCCTCTTTTAATAGCTGGGCATTCATAACAGAACTCACGCCTACACAGAGATTTCTGACTTTAATAAACATGTCTTAAAAATATATTTTTTCTCCCAAAAATAGGCTGCCTGTTGGCACCTAAAACTGCAACCCTATGAAATGTTTCTACTTTCCTTCCTATAATGAATAGCCACGGAAATAGAAGTTTTAACATTATGTCATGAATTAGATGTCATATAAGCTTTAATGACATTGTAGGAGGATAGGAAAAGAAACATGACACAAGGTTGCTGCTTTTGAGAGTAACGAAATCTTAAATGAATAGGTTGTGCAAGACTTGGTTACATGTATGATGAAAAGATAGAGGCAGACGTAAGCTAAACTCAGCTCTTCATTGACTACATAGGCTCTGTCGTGCAATTTACTTGGCAGCAATACTTACGTGGCACTTTTTTAAGCTTTCAGGTCTAGCCTAACTAGTCCTCATTTTGCTTAATTTTCAAATCCAGACAAGGTTGTCTAGCAGGTGCCATTTCCTGAACTGCATTTCCATGAATGCACATTTCTAAAGATCTTTATTTTAGCCATATTAGATTTTTACCTAAAAATCCATTCCAAGATAAACTTCTACCTATTTCCCATTCTGCGGGAGAGCACAGCTAGGTTTCTGGAAGCTAGGAATCACACACTTGAAGCGGAAGACAGCATTAGACAGGCAGTGACAAATAAGCGGGCAGGACCACATAATGTCCATTAGCAGAATGAGATATTTGGTATGTCACACACACCCTTGCTAGTTTTGCTATTTGATAAAACCTGACTATGCCTAAGATTAAAGTACACCAGGGGTCTCCAACCTTGGCAACTTTAAGCTTGGAGGACTTCAACTCCCAGAATTCCCCAGCCAGTCTACAGCAAAGCAGTAGACTGCCTGGCATGGCTACCACTTTCCCCCAGGCATAACAATGCAGCTGCTAGTTGGTGGTGGGGTGATAACAGCATTCCATGCACCTCATCATACAGTCATGCCAGTCACATGACCATGGAAGCATCTTCGGACAATGCTTGCTCTCTCAGCTAGGAAACAGAGACCACTGCCTCCTAGAGTCAGGCACAATTGGACAGGGGAAACGTTTATTTTTATCTTAGATTAAAGATTGTTTTATAGTATGGTCTTTGTGTTATTGTGTCACAATTATAGGACCAGAGTCCTATGATTGTGACAGGATATACAAAAATATGAAAGAATTAATCAAGCTGATCAATCAATTAATCAGGCTGATTGAAATTCCTCTTTTACAGGATTTGAAATAAACTTTCAGCCAAATTTTAATATTCTGATTAAACAGAGGCTGTACTGCAAAATTGTTTTTAACTGTTAATATTGGGGAAGAACTACACAGTTAACCATGGTTAGGAAAAGAAAATGAATTCATTCCAAAGACAAGAAATGTTTAAGAAAAGGAACATATAAAGTGGTTTATAATTTGTCTTCCTTTTATAATGATTTCACAACTGAATGTTATTTCAGCTTTACTATAGGGAAAAATGAAAATAACTTTTCATCCTTATGGTGCAGCCCTCTTTCCAGACCTAGGAAATTGGGCCAAATATGGATCAATGTGAGAATTCAGAGAATGTGTACAGAATGTAGGATTTTGTGAACAATAACAAGTGATATATTATTTGATGGACAACTGATAGGGGTCACCTGCTTCAAACATACAATGCTAAAAATTAAATATTGATTGGCAACCCTCAAAAGCTGGGTACCTACATAACACCCTAATTAAACAAGGATACTATGCACAGTCTGATATATGAATCTAGTCTGTAAAATCCATATCTCCTCTAATAACAAATGATTTTGAAATCCAGATTAAAAATTAAATATTTCATCAGCTAGCAATATTGTTTAAATTCGTTCAGTCAAAAGAAATGACTGTTCACTGACTTCATTTTAAACCAACTGAATGTATTAAAATATTTACCTTAAAATAAACCTGTTTGTATAATGAAGCTAAACAAATTTCCCTTATTAAATTTTTTTCCCTTTTACTTTGTAGCACAAATGATTCTTTGTTCATTATGACCATCTACAATTTTGTAGCACAGGGGTTTTTCCACTGTGAGGCCTGTTTGGTAAAGTAATGATGATATATGGAGGTATAAAATATGTTTATAATACTTGCAAAGGTAGCTTGCTTGTATCAATAAGAAATTCAATGATGAGGAACTTTATTGTTTTCATAAAACCACCTTTTGACATTACTGATTATTATTAAAGGCCTTTACTTCACATTTCACTTGAAAACCCTACAGCTAAGCAAATGCAATGAAAATAAAAACTAATTACAATTTATAGAAGAAACTAATTCAACCCAACATCATAACAAACATACATTATCAAAAGGCTACACACTGCACTATAAAGCAACAACAAAGAGAGGAGGAAAAGATTCTGACAATTTCTATCAACATTTGTTAATTCAATAGAGTTTTTATCTATGATATGTGAATGTTTACTTATTACCATTAGTATCTTTTCATTCCTAATTATTATCTAACAGCCTTTTAATCCTAAAACAATTTGTTTTGTCTTCTCACTACTTTTCCAGGGGTGAAAGAAGCAAACTGCTTTGCTAAACAGTAGAAATTAAATAGTCAAGCTATTACACAGTAAATTATCCTGATATAACTTTCTCTAACCTCATCTGTATTATATGTCTACACAGCAAATGAGAACATATAAACATATATAAAATGAATATTATCATGTATTATCAAGTGCTTCAATTTGTTACAGGATTATACATGATGCTTATAAATAACAGAGATCCGTAAATCATGCCCAGACATAAATTGGAAATATCCATTCACCAAAAATCTTTTCTACAGCAGCAAGAAAATATATAAAATTTCCTCAGAAAATGTTCAGGATATTATTTTCTTTTCTGTAAACTTGAGACTAGCATAATTATTTTTCTCAATGAACAATAGCTTCTGCCTTGATACTCTTCTATGAATTTGATTTTTACCCAATTTTTTTTTGATACTGGGGTTAAGAATACTTAAAGGTGAGACAAACTCACAGTTCATTAGATATTGTTCTTAGGTTATTTGTGACTTCCCAGACTGCTTGGAGTTCTTTTGACAGGACAACTGCATTTGGGGAGATTTATTACTGTCCAAAATCTTTTCTATTGGTAGAGACTGTGATTGTAACTGTAGATGGTGTAGCTTAGAGACTTACAAACTAGACTAACAGGCATTTCTTACCCTTGGCAATGTATTTGCAATCACCATTAGTTCAGTTTAGCTGCCTGCTTAAGATACATCTCTTGCCGTAGGCTTTTGAATCCTCTTAATGTGCTTGTTCCTGCTGTTTTGAATGTAAGCATTGCTTTTAATGTTTGGTAATCAGCTCTGTTGCTTTATTTTGTCAACTGTGATCTTCTGATAAAAAAAATGTAATCTATAAATAAAGAATATGTACTAATAATATGAATAGTTCCAGCTTCCAAGTGCTCTCAAGGCTTCATATCAAAAATAATTCTTAGATTTCTCCAGACAGAACAGTAGAAATTTCCCTCTATCTTTACTCCAAACAAAATAAGAAGTACTTTACAACAGTGAGCACAATACTTTAATACCACAGAAAAGCAGAGACTAAAAGATCAAATACCATATAGATACAACTTTCATTTTCAAAAGTAGTGCTTTCTACCTCATCCCATTCCAATCTAAAGGGCCACTGAAACACTTATTCTACTGGCCTTAAAATAAGTATAGATGATATTTGCAATAGATTCCTAAATTTTGGACATGATATTGTTTCATCTTCTCTCAATACAGTTTGCATTCATGTTACTTCCTTCCCAAGCTAGGACACATACTTCAAAAAATATGGTTACAATTCTTATGCAGGTTGTCCTCAACTTATAATAATTCATTTAGTAACCAAAGTTACAACAGCTCTGAAACTTATGACCATTTTTCACACTTAGAATTATTGCAGCATCCCCATGATCATGTGATCAAAATTCAGATGTTTAGCAACTGACTCATATTTATGACAAGTGTAGTGTCCTGGGGTCATGTGAACCCTTCTGCGACTTTCTGACTAGTGAAGTCAAGGAGGAAGCCAGATTTGATTAAGAAAAGGGTTACTAACCTAACAACTGCAGTGATTCACTTAACAACTGTGACAAGAAACATCGTAAAATGGGTCAAAATTCACTTAACAACTGTCTTGCTTAGCAACAGAAATTTTGGGCTCAATTATTGTTGTAAGCTGAGGACTATCTACAGAGAAATTTTTTAAATACTTGGGCAAGACCAATCTGAACCATCTTTAAAGTAAGTTTTAAAAATCTCAAAACCAAATATTCCTTAGCATGACAATTACTGAGAATTCTGGGAACTGAAGTATATTCAGACTATGAATATCTGGTTTATATATAGCACAACACAATGCTATCAGATACTAATTTGACAGAGGATATACTCCAATTTAAACATAATCACACACTTGTAAATCGAATAATCAGTAATTAATAATCTTGTTTTTATATTTAAAAATAAATGAGAATTATATGGTAAGATTCTAGAGAATTTTGATATTCTGTATTTGCTCCTCCCTGATTGTGATCTTTAAGTTAAATCTAGAAAATTTTATCCAGCATGTTGGCGGATAAGTGCTTACTACTTGCTTCTGATTAAAAAAAATTTTTCATTAATATACATTTTGTTCAACAAATTATTAAATAATCTGTATAAATCAAAATAAATTGATTTAGTCAGGAAAATAAATAAGCTGAGTTTTAATATATGTGTTACAGTCACCATTCACATATAAATGGAAACAGCAAACTTCTATTAATATCTTAAATCTTCCAGGAAGTTGTTATATGTGCTTCAACTTGAAAGCCACTAATTTATTTTATCATCAGAGTTAAAAATGAAAACATGAACATTTTTATTAATGCCCAACTCTTCTTATACTTGTTAATACAAACAGCCATAATATTTGCCAAACAAAGAAATACCTTATCTTATAACTTTTACCTGAAAATGACAAATGAATTAGATTTGCAGATGACAAATTAGAATACCCATTTTTGAGATTTTTTTGATAGCAAACAGCAGCCCCTGACCCCAATCCTTTTGCCTTAAAAATAGTCAGCAATTCTTCCAGAAATGAAGATGTTGATAAAGCTGAAAGCACAACTCAAAACATACCTTAAACTCCTCTAACAACTTGCAGTGTTTCTCTGGCAGGAAAAGTCGACAAAAATGGATTCTCCCAAAAACAGAGTTTATGAAGTTTAACAGATCGAAAGTAAAATGGTGAGAACTTCATATTTTTTAGTCTGATAGATAGGATTCAAGAGTTTTTCAAATATTGGGAGTTCAGAAGTCCAATCTAAAAATGTGAATTCTCCCAGAATATTCCCTTTCATTTGATCATTCTAATTAAGAACTAGGATCTCAGAATAAAACATTTGTAATCTTGTTCTTTTTCTATTCCCCCAAGTCATTTGCCAACCAATCAATTTCAATTATTGATTTTTATTGTGCTATATTCTTTCAAGCAAATTCTAATGTTATAAAGACTAGTGTTTTAACTTTTATTTTAGTACAAAGTTTAATTCCTCCTTACCCACAGAACTGCAGGTCACAGACCCTGGCAATATGCAATATTGAGGATAAAACAAGAATATTAAAGAATTATAAAGCTAGAAACAAGTGTATACATTATAACGTATTACTAAAAATATTCTTGTAAATTCTGTTATGAGCATATTATGTATATTTACATGTCCAACTCTTTAAAATTCAGGGTGGATCACCGAGAGTAAATAATGATAGACATCATCTTAAGAACAGGTAGCTTCCTTCTTCAACAGGCAGTAAATTCTGTGTTGGTAACAGCTCCTTTGCATGCAAACACATTTATCATGAGCCAAGCAGTATTGCCTCTTGCAAAGGATTGAATACAAATGCCTGCTGTATTGGAGCACACTTCAGAATATTAAAAATGGGATAATTCATAAAGACAAGCAGGGAAGGTAGCATTTCACACTTTGCCTCTAAGCTATAAATAGTTATGGCATTTTCAAGAAAGTTCTTCAGTGCTTTAAGTGTTCTACATACTTCACCTTTCATTGCGGACATAGAATAGCATCCAACTTGTTAAATAATAATATTCAACACGTACCAAGTTTTCTTGATTTCTGGCAGCTACTTTCTGATCATCTTCTCCCCCATTTTTCATGTATTTGACTTCCTCCACAGGTTTGATCCTATACTCATCTGGAAATTGAGAAAAGAAAAAAGTCACACATAAAAGTAGTCATAGAAACTACAGAGCTTACAGCTAGTGATATATTTGCGTGTGTGTGTGTGTGTGTATTTTTCACAATGTCATTTAGCATCTTAACAAAAACCTTTCTGTACAGTACTAGCCTTAAGGATTAGAAATACCGGTAGTAAATAGAATGAACAATTTTTTTAAAAAAAATTGAAGTATATCAATATATTAAGAGTTTTTGATCAATGACCCCAGTTCAAAATATAATTGGTCAAATGTGTATCTTTAATATCATTCTGAGCATTCATACTTAACATATGCAAAAAAGCACACCAGAGAGTTGAGCCAAGGAGCACCTCCCTGACACATATCTGATACTGTATGCTGGGGTACAGGGAGAGGTAATGAATTAAAGAAAAGGCAATAGAACAGGAATTCGTGAATAGTCATCGCAAAGGAAGAATAGGAAATAGCGCCCCTCTCAAATATTAAGAATGATGCTTTTAAACTTTATTTTACAAATAATCTGAAACCAAAGTAAAAAAGTAAGCAGCAAATGTGTAAGTTTATTAATAATTATACATAATCAAGAAGAAAATGCAGCCTGAAACAAGGCCGTCTCCAACCAAAGGGACTGGGAGAGATACAGCAAATGCAATTTATTTTAAGAAAAGATAGTAATATCGGTAATTGGAGATAGCAATGACTGACCACTGACCATTTTTCTCACAGAACTAAATCCCAGTGTTATTAATGAAGCTGTCCAGGAGGAGATGCATAATTCATAAAAGGAAATACTTCACACATTGACAAAACTTTCATGATGCCCGCTCTGGTGCTACTGATGGAACAGTGAATGAAGTTGAAGTGAGTCTCCAGGGCCTCTGGATCTTGCCATCATGCGACTGATCCCAATACAGACACTTCTCAACTTATGATTAGTTGCTTAGTGACTGCTTGAAACTATGATGGATCCCTAAAAAGGTAGTTATGACCAGATTCAAAATGATAGCAGCTGCATCCCAAGGTCATGTGATCACATCTTGGGCACTCAGGAACAGTCCATATTTACAGCCATTTGCAGTATTCCCCAGTAATACAAGCATAATTTATGATGTCTTTTGATGAAAGCTGGCATTTACTTCCAGTTTCCAGAAAAAAAAAATGCCACTGTAGAGAATGGGTTCGCTTCAGCTGCTGTTAAAAAAATTGTACAAATGGGTCAATCATCAGCACAACTTACAATCATAATTCCGGACTCAATTATAGTCATATATCAAAGATTACCTGTATTTGATTGTTACATATTCCAGTTCTTCCCTGCTCACAGTCACTTATTTGTAACACCCCTATTTTTCTCCAAATCTTCGTCTTTTTATTTTTTGCCATTTTTTTCTATCAAAAATCCTTATCACTGCCAAAGGAAACTTGCTGGATAACAGCAATAATAGAATAATTCTCAAATTCTGTAATTGGGTTTTCACAAATATCCAGTTGGGGACTGTGGAAATAATATATTTACTTTATTTACTTACTTCATTCATATCTTCAATTCAATATCCTTTTCTTCAAGAATTAGAGATAGCTTACTTTGAGATCTTCCTTCCTTCAATTTCCATAGCAACAACCCCATGAGATAGTTCTGGTTGAAAGTTCCTGCCCCCCCCCCCCCAAAAGCCACCAAGTGAATTTCAACAGAGGATACAACTGAACCTGGACCTCCCCTTTTGTTATATAGCATCTTAACCATTACACCGCACAGTTTGATGGTGCTGGAGTACAAAGACTCTTGAACACACCTTGTGTTGTATACACACTTCCCCAACCTGGGCCTTTCAGAAGTTTTTGAGGTAACATATTAAAGTATGACTATATGCGCATATAATAGCAATGTTGCCATTATGGGAACAAATGCAAATTTGAAGTACACCCTAAGACAAAATATAGCCTTAGTCCATCTATTAAATTCATGTTACATAATCAGGAAATTCCAAATTAAAATGCACAAGAGTCAAACTGTTCAATCTTAGTAGACTGCCTTTTAAGGGGTCTTAAATAGTTACTAAAGACTGCTACTTTTTATTTCCTCGTGATAGATTGTTGTATCGCTGTAGAACAGACTTCCTCAATCTAGTGCTCTCCAATAAAGGATAATATTTGTAGCTCAGGGTTGAAATGAGGGAGGCCTTAGTGCTCTCTGAGCTTGCTTGCTTTCTTGCAGATGTTTCATTATCCTAACTTGGTAACATCATCAGTGCTAGACTAGCACTAATGATGTTACCTAGTTAGGATAATGAAATGTCTGCAAGAAAACAAGCAAGCTCAGAGAGCACCATAGAATTCAGCATACCAACAAACATTAGTGTTGTCTTCGTTCATATCAGAATATTTTTTTAAAATGGCATTTTACAAGATCAAGAGATCTCTGTTACTTTAGAAAGATTTGTTTCTGCCCCACTAAAAAAAGTACAATTAAAATGTATGTTGTCAAAATGAAGAATCACGGCCAGAGGTAATTTGAAAAGTCTTAGTTCTTTGCTGAGAAAACAGAAGTGTCTCCTAGGTAACTCGACTGTCAACGTTAAAGACAAATATCTGACTAATTATGACCTACAGCAGTATAATATGAATCACAGCAAGTAGAAATATCTGTCCTGGAATTGACCCAATGCACTTTGAATTCAAGAACTGGATTTCCATAAGGCTGATAAGTATTATTTTAATTCAAATGTCAACATTCACAACTGGTAACTTGCAATAATTCAATTTCACAAATATTTTCCCCTGATGTTTGTATTAATCAAAATGGAATCCCTATAGGAATATATGAAAAGAGACTAAATTTATTTCTCACCAGCATTTGGAAGCAATTTTGACAACACAAAGCAGGAATTATTACCAGAATGACAGCCAGGATACCAGTCGAAATAGGTTAAGCAAAGCCATCATAATCTTGTCATTGAAACCATAGGATAACTGACTCGACTTCCGGTCTCCAATGGCGCCGGACGCTGGAGAGGCTTCTCCTTGCCCCCAGCGCCCGAAACCCATCATCGCGGAGGCCCCTAGGGGCCAGGCACCCGGTTGGGGCGCCTGCCGGTTTAGGGCGGCTCTCCAGGGGTCCCCAGCCCGAAAACCAGGGGCTGGGAGGCCGATGCTGGAGCACCCGAGGCTCGAGATGTGGCGGCTCTAGGCGGCGGCCATTGTCATGGTCTCCGCCTGTGCCATTGTGCCTAGTGGGATCGGGGCTTTTTGATAATGCAGAGCGACCCGAAAGCAGCTCGGAGAGGAGGATGGCGGCCGGATTGGACGCAGACGGGAGGCCAGCGTCTCGGTGAGCAGCGGAGCGGGGTGTTTTGAAGCTGGGGGGAGCGTTTCTCTCCGCCCCCCGTAGCTGAAGAAACGCCAGAGCGACTTTAGAGAGAGAAGGGGGAAGAATAATGCGACGACTTACCTTGGTAGGCCTCTAATAGACCTGGTTGTGAAGTTATCTTGGGAGAGAAGGCTGGAGTCTGCCTCCCCCCCCCCCGGGAGGCCAATGGCCGAAATCCGGCTTCCTGCTTCTTCCTCAACAAATTGATGACATCACCTACCTTCGACTTCCTGTTTGAGCCGTTCTACACGCCGGACTCGTTGCCCCTGTGAGCGCCCCTTGGTGGTTCCTGAGGAAATAGCAGCTAATTCAAAAGAGTACTTTCTCCTTGTTTGGATGCCTGGATGCCTGGACTTACTTGAAAGCCTTTCACCTCTTAAAATACAGGATGGCAAGAGGTCAAAAGTCAGTTGCTGGGGATATGGAAAGAGTTTTGGAGAAATTGGGAAAATTGGACATAGTTGAAGGCAAACTTGGAAAACTTGATAAACTTGATGATAAACTTGATGATTTGCACAAAGGACAATTAGAAATAAAATCTGAGA
>JAOYMU010000010.1:4889537-4903672 GCA_025802295.1 Psammodynastes pulverulentus
GATAGATAGATAGATAGATAGATGATAGAAGATAGATAGATAGATAGATAGATAGATAGATAGATAGATAGATAGATCATTATCTTGACCTTTAACGAGTGAAACTGTGCATCATAGGGCAACAAATTTTGACTCAAGATACCTCAAATGATTAATTTACAGGATGAAATTTTGGAAACTTGTGGCTGCTGCTGCATTGCTGGCTACAGCTGGGGTCACGTGATCTTCATTTTCAACCATATATGACAGTTTCGAGCCAATCTTACAATTCCTTGCTCCCTTTCCCACTCACCAGCAGCCATTTACTTTCCTGCTGATCAAGGAAGGAAGGAAGGAAGGAAGGAAGGAAGGAAGGAAAACTTGCAATGCTCCCTACCAGATTTTTACAAAACAGCTCACTAGGGAATGCCAGCAGGAAGTTAGAAGTCACTTATGCTCCTACTGCTTTTTTGCCCACCCTTGTTCAGTTTCTCTGTTTAGGTTAAAAAAAAATGTCTGAAATGATGATCCAATGGGACACAATTTGTCTAGTAGCATTCTAAAGATAGCTCAGGGACCCACACATTTTAAGAAATATGCATATGAGTTATTTTCAATTTCATGTTTATTTTTATCTGAAGAACATATTAAGTTTACACAAATGTCTGGGTCTATACTATAATAACTGTATATGTACATTTTTAGATTCTGTTCCTGCCGGTGTGATGCCTCTTGGTTGATTCAAGTGTTAATTTTTAGGAAATCAGTAAAAATGAAAAACAGAAATATGAAAACAGAGTTTAATAATGTCTGTCTCCTATCCCTCTTTTGTGGCTACAGATCTGAATAAGATGCCTAAATAGAGGTTGGCATTGGAGTTAACTATAATTCAGAATCATAGCTTTTCCCAGCTTAGTTTTCTCGAGATGTTTCAGATCTGAATTCCTATAATGAACCTGGATTATGAGACTTAGTTCAGCATATCTGTAGAAGACAGAATATAGTGACCTAACCAATGGATCAGAGCAAAACCAATGACTGCCTGTGTTGTCTATGTTTGAAATCAAATATTGTAAACAAAATTGGTTTTATTTCAAGATTAGCTGCTGCCCCCACTTCTAAAAGCCCTGTGAAGTCACAGCACTTCAAATAAAAATTATTTTGGGGTGTGATGGCATCTCTGTGGCTTCTGAAGCTGACTGCAAACACAGAATTCTCTTGTCAGATACTAAGACACATTGATTTTGCAATGTAGCAAAATGACATTTTCCTTTCAGCTGTTTTCTTTACAAGAGACTCAAGAACTTGCCTTTATACAGAACAAAAAGCCTCCATATGTTATGAGTTTCTGCTGCCTAGTGGCCAAGAAAAGATACTTCACAGACGGGATGCATTAAGGAGGGAGCGTAATGGGCTTGGATGGGAGACCACCAAGAAAACCCAGGGCTCTAGGCTAGACCAGGAAGTTAAAAAATTAGATCCTGGTAGAAAACAGAATGGTAACCATCTATACTCTTACCAAGAGAAGTGCAATGGAACTGTCTGTAAAGCCACCAGGAACTGAACTCAGTTGAAGGAGAATTTAGTTTTTAAATTCCATGGGATAATGATAGTGACTTATATTTGGAAATTTGTTAGTGGGGGTGGATTCACTTTTTCTGATGAGCAGAAAAAATAACTAGAGTTAAATTTGGTTAGTAACCAAGAATCATTCTAAGTAGGATTGTGGAGCTTTTGCTTGTGAACACAGGTAGGCATTCTGTAATTTCTGCATATTCCAGGCTACCTTAAATTTCACAATAATGAATGTTAGTACAAGCAGAGATTTGTTTCTATAAAATTAACAAATAATTTTCTGAGTTCCAATTTCCAGTGGGTCGTGAAACCCTTGGTGATGGTCAACTGGATTTCTCAGCCTATCCTACCTCACAGAGATGTTTTTTCTTAAAGAGTTTTGCAGCAAAACTGGGCTAGAGTACAACTGCAGAGAAATAAACACTTTTTGGTTTCTTCCCAGAGACATTTAGTCTCTTTTGTGTTGAAATTCTTTTTGTATTGAAAGATCCAGTTTGTTTTCAAAACTTAAAAGCAGCTAGGAGATTGTCTTCCAAGGTTGAATGCTACTTGCAGAAGGATTTATGTGCCTTTAAGTAAATATTCTTTCAGTCCTTCAGTGGCCATTTTGCATCATTGCCTTAACTAGCTGCCATCTAATGGATGACCTTTTAAATAAGGAATTGTTAGCTTGGCTGATTTTTTGCTGAGATGTTTTGCTGATAAGCAAAATGATTTTCATCTGCTTACAATGTTCAAGTGGTCTATGTTAGATCGGGTGGTAGGAAGAGGCAGGACACGAGTGAGCAGGTATAACTTGCTTTTATTCAGGTCCGGAACACAAGCAGCAAAACCGCGGCCAGCGCCGGTTTATATAACCGGCACTGTCCAAACTTTCAGCCACTGACGGGGCTTCAATTTTCCCGCCTCGCGGCTTGGCCAATGAGCGGCGTCCTATCCTGGACTTCGCTCATTGGCCAGGTTGCTTCTTGTTAGATATGTAACAGTCTACCTTGTAGACACCATAGAAGGCAATCCAGAGGCCTTGGGAATAGGCTGCCAGCACCTCTTGGCTTAATCGTAACTAATGTACTTAAAGCTTATTGCTTAAATTTGCTCTTAAGCACATATGAGATTGTATCAGCAAAAGAGGCTAACTGTAGGGGTTTCAAGCCAATGTCCAGAAGCAGCACTGGTTAAACCTTATTTTGAGAACTGTGTTCAGTTCTGACTGCCAAACATAAGGTGAAATGTAGACAAATTGGAATGAGTTCATGGAAGATGATCAGGAACTGGAAAGTAGAAAAAGGAAGCATACTGTGGTCCCTTCCAGCATCCTGTGATCTATCAGAGACTCTGCATCCTATATCTTCTGGAAGAATAACTAGTTAAAGGTACCGGGCCTGGCTCAAGTCTTGGTTCAGTGAGGGACAGCTTCTGGTAAAGCTGAGCCAAAACCTGACCTGCAATTTCTCAAAAATGGTCATCCATGAGAAACATGACCCAGCTTTTCTACCTTAGTTGTTAGGGAGTTTGAGATTTTTTTTTTTAAAAATGAATGTATTGTTACAGGAGACGATCTGCTACTCGGGGCTGATATTTTCTGTTGTGCATTTTTGCATCATGCTGAGATACACACTTCCCAACTAAAATAGCTCATTATATCATGATTTCTTGCCTTCTAATTGAATTGAACTGAAGTCAAGTCTGAAGTCAAGGAGATTGCTGGCTACTAGAGAAATGGTTGACAGTGAAAGACAGAACATTTGCACATGGCCAATGTAACGCTGAGTAAGTGTGAGAATACTATCTTCCATCCTTCAAAATTATTTTTTTTTCAAAATTCTATTCTCTCCTGAATTTGTTTTTTTTAAGTTTCGTGTTTTAATCAAATGAAATGAGAAATGGCAAGGAAAAAATGCAAGATAACTTTTGTACAACACTACTTTAGAGATCCATTCTCTATCAGAAAAATAAGAAAGAAACCCATGCATTGGTCAAAGTCTAAAGGGTGCTGTTTGCCTCTATAACTGTTGGCTTTTGTATTATTGCAATAATTAAATTGAAAGGCAGAATACAAATAGAGATGGATAATCGCATCTCTATCGGGAGCTGCAGGCCTGGGATGATAAGCTCTTGGGGGTCCTATGCCAATTAATGGGGAGGGGGAGGCTAAAATATGTGGTGGGTAGAACGAAACCAGAAAAATAAATGTGCCTCCCTTCTCTCTGGTCTCTCTTTTTCTCTAGCTGTCTCCCTGAAACCCTCTTATCTCTTTCACAAACTGCTGGGAAAGTGACATATTATCTTAACATGTTATCTTGCCTGCCAGAAATATGTTCTGATGAATTGTAGAGGGATTTAAAAATCATGCTAGAAGCCATAGAAAAATAGGCTGACAGGACCACAGGTTGCCCCCGCCAGCATAAATATTTAAAATTAATAAATATACTCCATGCTGCCTTGGTGAGAACGCAGTACTGAATGACTCATGCCTTTCTCTCACAGCTTCTGCAAAGTCTTCTATGTCGTCAACAATGGTGGTAGGACATGTTTGGTCACTTTAGATACAATCACCCTTTGTTATGTGGCAAAGAGAGTTCTCTTTCTGCTATTGCAGAAACAGGGTCTGAACTTCAACCTGTAGATGCCTGCTGCTTTTTTTGTAGTCCTTTAAAAACCTACTATTTCAGCGAGGGTTTGGATTTGTTTATGTAACCGATGCGGCCTTTCCTGGGGAGGGCCTGGAAGATACATTTGGATAAGTACTCTACAGCCTTGAGAAAGTCAAATCTCTGCAACTTCTCATTGTTGTGGAAGCTTTTTAAAGTTTGTTAAGTTTCCCAACTTAACAAACCGAATGCTCCAGAAACCACATTGCAAAAAGCATACCAAGCTAGGAGAAAAAAATAAATTTGATTTTATAAAACACACATGCCTCTAAATGAATACATTAATTCCCCACTGTATATTTAATCATGTGAGCCGCATGAGACAGCATGTTTTGTTCTCCTCTCTTAAAGACATAGAAATACTACGTTAGTGGGGAAGTAACAATCTACCCATAAAGAAGTAATGCGAGTTAATGAATTTCAACGTTTGACAGATTGTGTAGTAGGGATGTTGAAAGAAGTAACTAGGCAATGTAGCTGCTCTTGTTTATGTTTAGTAGAATTAAAGCTTTTAAGATGTGACCTTTTCCAGTGACCTCTGTAATTCAATTACAATGCTTACCATTTGTAAACAGTTTGGACAAGTGTTACCCGGGAAGGAGAAAATGGCGGGTCTTTCATAAAGATGCATTGTTAGTACTACCAAATAGCTTTTTGTTGCCAAATGGAACAAGGGGTGTTTATCTCTGTGTCCAGGTGTTTACTATATATAGCAAGTGAGAGCTCAATGAAAAAGTAATCAAATTGGATAGGAGTCCAACAGTTGTTTACACCAGATGAATATTGAGAGGAAATTTTACAAAAGAAGAATCTTACTGACGTTGCATCTGCAATTTCCACCAAGAATGGGTTCTGTCTACAATCCGGGTCAAATTGGAGAAGTCAAATTCCACAAATTAGTTGCTTATGTGTTATGTGTTATTATGTCCTCCAACAGCACATGCTTTACACCAAGTTTCAGGTCTATTCTTAGCTACCTGTCACTCCAACCTTCTTCATGCTTAGGGAAAAACTGGAAACATGCATGATGTCTTGCCCAAAAGAAGAGTAAGGAAAGTATTATGAATAAAGGAAACCATCTAGCCACCTCAAGGGCTGCTCAGTCTTTCTAAGAAGTGAACCTCTGTACAATAGTTTTTTCTCCATTCATTCTCATTCAGCATGCAAAGTTCTAGGTGAAAGGAAGGTTTCTACATGAGCCCTTATATCAATAGACTGAGGGTCTCTACACAGCCATGTTCAAGACATACAATATGGGTTTCGTCAAATCATTTCCAACTTGCTTTAGCATGTGCATAGTTTTCACACTGGTGTAAGAGAAAGAACCAAAGTAAATCTCCCTATCTGGCCTCAATCATATCGCTACAGCAAGATGGGAAGCTATGATAGGTGGAACATTAGAAGATGCAATTTAGTCTTGAAGTTGTTAATATAGGGTTGCACTTAGGAAAGGTTTGGGGAAAATTCCTGCCTGATCCAATGTAGTAGGGATAAAATTCTATGCTAAATGTGTTTTTAGATATATAGATGGACATTTTCTTTTTTTTAATGCGGGGTATCACTCTAAAATATGCTTCTCCGCATTACAAAATATCGTTCTAAAATATGCTACTCTTTATCAGGGACTCTGAAGTGGCAAAGTCTAGAATTCTCTTTCTATGTAACATGAGTTCTGAGTTAAGATATCCAAATTTTGGCTTGCACTCTTTAATTAAAACAGGGAGATCAGAAGAATTCATTGTATATCTTTTCTAGGCAACTGCAGGTTTACTCATGCTCTAATACTGCATAAAATGGTATCTACTGAATGGCTACTCATTCATTAACTTTCTAGCCACATTGTTACTTCCTTCAATGACTTTCACTCCATCTTTGTCAATCCCCAGGCAAGTCACATAAACCTGCTTATAAATTGTGGTCTATATAGCATCCATCAAGTGACAGCATTCCTGTAAGAAATCACCCATTTCAAACAGAAGTCATCTAGTGCCCCTACTAATGTGATAATGAAACAGGATATAAAAGCATAAAATTTTTATTAGATGAAATGTCAACTCAATGTTTATTTTTCTGGTGGACATGCACATTTGTTGTCATCTAGAAATAGAACTGTCATCTGGAAAGGTCCCCTAAAATACAGTGAAACTAAGAAACTAATCCACCACTCTCATTTATGTAAATTAAACAGTGATGATGTGGATTATGCTGACTGCATTATCCATTCCTGGTAAGTGGAAAAAGTATTTTGATTTAATAACCCACAACTTATTTCATCCACTTTGACACTAATAAGACTCAATGGGAAGTAAATGTAGTCACCTCCAGCTTGTTATTACCATTTAACCCTATCATTCCTATTATCATAGTTGTCATTGTTATATTCTATCAAATTCACTTCAAACACTATTTTTACTTTGCTTTTCCACAAAAGACACTCAGACTGTTATCCCAAACTCTTTGGCAGACCCCTGAAGGAACTTGCACAGTTAGTGATTGAATAGACTGTAGCTGAGCTGCAAAAAGTAACTACGGTTGTCTCTTGCCATAGCCTGTTCACATTCATTTTTAACTTTTTTTTTTCCTTTTAAAGCTGCAGAGAATTACAGCCTTTCCCCCCCCTTTTGTTGCTAGGCTTGCAAATAGGCTTGAAATTAGAGTGGGGATATGTGAAATGACTGTTGATGTCATAATGGCGTTAGCAACTTGTTCTGTTAAGGGTGGACAACCTTTAGGGTTGCTATGATCCTCTTCAGTTTCCTCCAAAAAGGAAAGTCACATAATTTCCTACCATTTTGAGTTGAGGAACATATGAAATGGCAATAAAATCCTACAATAGGAATCATGGGCTTAAAAAGAAAAAAATATATACAAACACCTCCCTAAAACCTGGAGAAGGGGGAAGAAGTAATGTAGCTTTATACACAATGTGGCTCTTGCTTCCCTCCCCAAAATTTAATTTTGACTAAACAACCAAAGGATTCTCCATCTTTATTGGGAATTTAATTGGAAATCTTTTTAATTATTGTAGATTGCCTTAGCCTGATAGAGTATGACAGCTGTTACATTCATGGATATAAACGTGTGTGTGAGAGAGGGGGGGGGGAGAGAGAGAGAGAGAGAGAGAGGTACATGCCTCCACATATCACATCCTTATTCTGGGCTTTATTGCCAAACCAACTGATGTTATCAGACTCCTACATGCAATCATTTGACCTAGCACATTCAGTATGGTTGAAACACTTTTGGTTCCATTCAGAAAGTCTCCCAACTTTGAACTCTCCATATACAACTGAAAGAGACTGAAACTCCATTTCTCTGGCTCTGCATTTTCACCTGCTTTATGAAAGATTTGGGACATCTATTATCTGACTACAGGCCCCTCCCTCAATCCCACCCAGATTTTGCCCATGTTTACTTAATATGTAAGTTAGAAATAGGCTTACATTGGAAGTCAGCAAACTTTGGACACTTGCTCAGACTAACACCTGGGGAGTGGCTTTATAGAGCCTGTTAGCCTGATTGCTCTGTCTTCCTGCTGCTCTCTGCAAATAAGTGAATGTTGAGGGGGAAGGTGTGGAAGATGTTCTTTCCTCATGAGTATGAGTAACATCTGAAAACTTGGACATGGGTAGCCACATGGACAATAGGGAGAAGGTGGAGCCACTGAGGATGGTATGGAGTAGTATGGGGCCAAAGGAGTAGAAATGAAAGGCTGAGCTGAGACAGAACAGCAATAGAGAGCAATTAATCAAATCACTGATGAGTTGGGTGACCTTGTAAATCTAGGTAATAAATAAATATATAAATGTTACCAACTCTGAACAGGGATTGTTCTATTGGCTTCTTGCCAGTGGAGCTGATGTCTTGATGTCGTGGGAAATCCATTGTGTTTTAAATGCTTCACTGAAAGTAACAGGGTGGCTTGTCCATATAAGGATAACTGAAAAACAGAATAAAGATATAAAGTTTTTTTTTAAAAACTTCCTCAAAATAAAACAGGAGCAATGAGAAATTTCTGGCCATAACCATAAGGTGGATACAGCCATTGCATCATATATAAGGTTTTCCTTTCTGGCCTTTGGCTTCTCCAAAACTGATGAAGTCTCTGAGCCCTGAAAAAGTTGCCTTCCCCTACTTCATAGACAAGTTATGCCTCTGATGCTCAATTGAATGTACCTCAATTATATGTGAATCTGGAAAACATATTCCTAGAAGACATGTTCCATAGTACACAGGTATTTGCTCAAGGTGAATTTATTTCTTCATTATGCAGGTTAATGTTCCTAATGTATGACTGATCCCCCTTGTTCAACAAAGGGAACAAAAAACTACGGAAAGTGATAAAAACTGATGCTTTGCTTATAAACAATTTTCTGTTTCTGTATCATGGGCAACTCTAGTTAAAATGGTGTTCGTTAACTCAGGATTCTCTATTTGTGTTGGGATTATAATTTGCTGAATTTGGAAGGGTTTTGTTGAAATATACGTGGAAGGCATCTAGTTGGAGAAGTTTGAGAAAAGGAATCATGGATAGTTGACCTAAAAAACCTTCTTCCAGAGATCTTGAAGAACTGGTTCCAGGAAGAAGAGACAATATTGGGACAGGGCAGATCCATTAAACAGTTCTTAAAGGGCTAATTTTTGATGTATGCATTCAAGGTCTGGAAAATGCCAGGAGACTTCCCCCTACACACACCTTGGTAGCATGAGAGTGTTTCCTGACTTTGTTGTGCTCATCAAAGACAAATAGTCAGGAAAAAAATATCTCTACATGTTGGAGATCCAGACTGATTTTTTGCCCCCTATTTGTGTTTGATGAGCACAACAAACTCAGTAAACACTGTCATTATATGTGGCAATATGCTACTAAGCTGAACATGACATGCTTGCGGTTAGTTGGTAAACACTCTGCTCTTTCAACAATCCCATTGTTGGAATGGAAGCAGCTTATAGCCAGTGTTGTAAAAATAAGACACTATCAAGGCTGAAAGATGCCATGCTTTCAACTATAATGAAAAAGCTAAGCCAAGTTTCCGGCATGCTTTACTCAGGCGGGGTTGGACTGAATTGGGCATAATCTTTGCTCTTGCCTGTAAGTTAAATTCTACTTCATCTGATACTTCTGCGAACTTAGCAATTCTGCAATCACCCAGTGGTTTAGAACCATTAAATAACCATTAATTTAGAACCATTAAACAGTTCTTAGGCTTGGCCTGTTCTCCCATTGCAGAGCTGTTGAATATTGCCTATTCTATCAGCTTCATCTTTCCAGGGTCAAGAAAGTAAATGTAAATATATCTTCCTGCCTTGCTCCATGGACAGCTCATGCAGGAACAATTCATTACCAGGGTTTCTGTTAACAGCATAATTAGGAGATGGCAGAAGAAAAGAGCCTTTCAGCAGCTAGTTGGCAAAACGCCTCCTGGTACATATACTATTTATAACAAGCAAAAAAGGGACGTTGACAGAAGCATTTTTACTAGTAGCCCAATAATAGGAGGTCTTTTGAGATTCCAGGTAGAGTTGGGGTTTTTTCCTAACAAAGTTTCAGTGCCTTTAAGAGATGCATAAGAAGGAGACATTCCAAAAGCCGCATTTTTACAGAAAGGGAAAGCTGAACCTGTTTGGGTTTATGTCCTCTGGGTGGTTTTTGAATCCTTCTCAAATATGAGGAGGAAAGATGATGCACTTATTTCTGATCAGAAACACACTGTTTCAAATTTTGCTCCAATCATGGAGTAATTCTGGCCAATCTTCTGGCCACCACATCCCATCATTCTCTCTTTGTTGATTCAAAGATCATCATCCCCCCCAAAGGATTTCTTGCATAAGATACAAATGGTGCTTTATTTACAATGTCATCCATCAACTAAACAGTTATCTAGGAACCCACTATGCAATTTAGATCCAATTTTGGATAGAGAACAAATAAGATCCTAAAATAATGCTGTTCCTACTCAAACCCATTATTAATGGGCTATTTAAGATGTGTACACCAGCAGTTTAAGGAAGAAAATTGAATTTGGATTCCACCTCTTTTAATCTGTAACTACCTTATTCTATTTATCTTGTAATCAATGTTCATAATAACATAATATTAAAGGAGAATATTTGTAGCTCAGAGTTAAAATGAGGGTCCTTGATGCTCTCTGAGCTTGGTTGTTTTCCTGAAGATGTTTTATTACCCAAACTAGGTAATATCAGTGCTCATTAAACATGAGACGAAAAGAAAAAAAAATTGAATAAGAAAATTTTCCTTTATTTTCTATTTATGCTCTCAGTTCAAAATATTACTTGCATCCATCTTGTCCAAACATCTAAAAAACAGTTAGCAATGTAGTCAGAATTACCTCAGACTGGCGAAGTACTCATTCCATATCTAAGTGGAGTAAAAATAATTCCGGATGTGTTATTCAGTTGAATATCAGTGTGGAATCTATGTATAGCCAACTAGCAGTGTTTTCTTGAATGATGGTGATTTTTCCTTTCAGAACACTGTGAAACCTATAACAATAACATTTCAGAAGATACCTCTTGTTCTCAAAAAGCTTTAAATTATCCTTAACTGTATTGATATTAGACCAGTGCTTTCCTTTAGTCATTACATCCTTGACTGCTATTCTGCTCTGTCTGTCTGTCTGTCTGTCTGTCTGTCTGTCTGTCTGTCTGTCTGTCTCTATCTCTGAAATCCTAAATAAATATGCTTCTTGTAAATTTTCTCATTTATCACTGATTTATTTAAAAAAAACACTTTATTTGGCTCAGATTATGACAGAAAGAAAGAGAGAGAGAAAGCAGAGAAACAAACCTAGCTTGATGGGAGAGTTAGTTGCCAATGTAGCTGTTGCGGCACCTTTCTAAACCTCACTTCTTCCCACAGAGAGAAGTCTATCTGGCCAACCAGTGCACATATACATACATAAATGCATACAAGCAACACATATGTTCTACATGCATGCCAATATATAATAATCTACATAGTAGATTCTCTTAAAGTCAAAAAGTCCCACCCTCTGAACTATATGCAGAATTACTACCCTTAATAGTATACTGATACTCTAGGAATTGTATTTGAGAAGAACGAAGTATAAAACAGCTATGTCTGGAATAAAACCCAATTTTTCTTCAAGATCTTGTATTAGTTTATTTATTTCAACCTACTTTCTCCCAATCTTTCTTAATCTAAAACTACTTAATTTTAATTTCTTACCAAATGAGGGCAGCTGAGAAGAGGCTGGGGGGCCATGCCAATGTTGGGGGCTCCAAGGCAGCAAGTTATGCACCATCTTTTATTAGAAATGTCTTTATTAACATATATACTGTATATTTAATTAATATATATATCACCATGTAACTGGCACTAAATAAACTTTGAACCATCAATTAACACAGTTGCTAAGCAGTACACTAAGATTAGCTGAGCAACTGTATGACAGCAATACATACACAGTGCACAATTAAAAGGCTAAGGAAAATAAAAGAGATTTGATTGATACTAAAAAAAAAGAGTGGGCATCAGTGAGACGGGTAACTAAACTAAGTACCAGCTACTGTAGATCTTGGCATCTTCTTCCAATTCCACTTCCTTCAATATATATTCAGCATATACAGATTAACAGATTAACAGATTAACAGAGTTGGAAGAGACCTTGAAGGTCTTCTAGTCCAATCCTCTGCCCAAGTAGGAGACCCTACACCATTTCTGACAAATGGCAGCCCAGTCTCTTCTTGCAAGCTTCCATGATGAAGCTCCCACAACCTCCAAGGGGGGAGGGTCGGCAGAAGCAGCGGCCTCCCCCGAGCCCCTCCCGATCCTCAGTGCGTGGAAGGGATGGGGGGAGGGAGAGACAAGACCGGCGAGGGAAACCGATCGGCTCTAGGACCTGGCGAGGGAAGCGGGCTTTCCGCGCAAAAGCCAGAGACTGAGGGAGGCAGCCCGGAGAAGCCTCTCGCACCAGCCGCGCGCAGAGGCAGAAGATCCGGGAAGGAGGGGGGATCACTGCACCCCAGAGACCTTCCCCTCCAGCTCCGGGCGTGTGTGCATACCTCTTGCACCACCACTCTCTCCGGCTCCCCCCCTCCGGGTGTGCAAGGTGTGCGTGCGTCTCTCCCTCTTCTTGCGTTGCTTGCCCGCTTTGCAACGATGTCTGCGCACCCCCCGGACTGCCCCCCGAGCAGGCAATGATGGAGCCACTGAAGAGGGACAATCGCCGCCGCAGCTCCTCCTCTTCCTCCTCCTTCTCCCCCCCTGGCAGGGGTCCCCGGCTCGCCTGCCTGCCCCCCCCTGCCCCGCATCGCCTCGACCACCCAGCCTCTAAAGTTCCTCAGGCGGCCCGGTACCATTTGATCCACAGACCGGGACCGGTCCACGGCCCAGGGGTTAGGGAACACTGCCTTAGACAAACCAGGAGTTTAGAGTGTAGATACCTGGACAAGGAACTTCCAAACTTAGAGGTTTATTTTCTTGTTCAGGATGCTACACCAATAATTTGGTTCAAAATAGACCGGCTGTCATAGCCTATGCATTGGACCCACTGGTTATTTAACTTAGTTATCCTAAGGTCTGTGCAAAATAAATAAAATTATTCACAGCATAAATCTCATTGAAGCCAATGTGTAGCTTGTTAGCTACCGGATCAAACTGTAATGCAATACAAAGAATGGGTAATCAGCTTTAAATTGCCATTTGAAATTTGAGGCTCTCCCTATGGATTCTGCCTGGTTTTTAATATCCATAGGAGGGAGCTGCTTAGTTTCACTAACCGCATTTTGTGTGAATATTTTTCTGTGTCTGCTCCCAGGTCATAGACTGGAAGTTAGGCTAACTTCTTTTCTCCCCTGGCAGATAAAAATATGTTTTATTAAGGCAAAGTTTTGATGGACAGACTGGTCTAGTTGCTCAGTTGTGTGGGTGCGATTTTGCCATGGCTTCCTTCTTAGGGTTGAGAGAAGAGGACTGGTCCAGAATCAGCAAACTGGTTTTGTGCCTGAGGCGAGATAAGAATTTAGTCTCTCTGGTTCTAGCCTGGTGCCTAACCATTACACCAAATTGGCTTTGGTGTAATGGTTAGAGATATATAGTTTTTGATAAAATATACATACAAATACTATGTGATTTCAGCGAAACAGGAAATGTATGAGTAGAGGATCCAACGAAGATGGCTTACATGATTTAATACTCCACTAAACAAGATAAATGCTATTAAAATTAAAATCCTGGCACATCATTTTCTGAACAAATTGGAAATTCAGAAAGAAAGCTAGTTCGGAATTCTCTTCCTTCATATGCTAATTTGGTGTCGAGTTTGTATCTTCAATTCCTGAACCTCTAGTTGCAGATTCTGAATTTCATATTCCCTGTTTTGCTGAACTTTACTGATTCTGGAAAACAAGGATGAAATGGAAAAAATAACTTTCTGGTGTATTTTCAAGGTGTAACAAGAAAAACAGTATTGACCATTTTAACCGCTTTAATTCTGTCTAATATTGCAGAAAGAAAAAAAGGTAACATCTGAAAAGCATTTTTAAAAGATCGGCCTGTTTCTGTTCGCTCTTTCAGATTTCAGAAATAATTTTTTGTACTTTTTATACTTTCAGGTTTTTTTAAATCAGACTAACTTCAAAACCTCTGTATTTTCAAAGTGACAGAAGTTGGTCCAGCTACTGATAATATTTCCTTGGCCAGTACTGTCAATTAATGTATAAGCAATGCAGTAGGAAACTTAAAACAAATTATTAGTTAAGCCAAATGAAAACTTGGATGCTGCCAGTCAGGAGAATAAAAGTATATTTTATTTCTTATATCAGAGAAGCTCGGATATGGACTATCAGTTACTCAGAAACATAGCGAGAAAGGAATGCTGCACTAGATTCAGCATTCTTTTTTACAATTGCTTGACATGCCAAAAATGGGGGGGGGGGGAGGGTGAA
>JAOYMU010000010.1:4953673-4965142 GCA_025802295.1 Psammodynastes pulverulentus
TAACAGCCAGCTGCCTGTAATTTGGCAGATCGAATCTCTCCAGGCTCAAGGTTGACTCAGCCTTCCATCCTTCCAAGATGGGTAAAATGAGGACCCAAATTATGGGGGCAATATGCTGATTCTGTAAAACTGTTTTAGAGAGGGCTATAAAGCAGTATATAAGTCTAAGTGCTATTGCTACTTTCTTCTGCAACCTCACAACATAATTCTGTTGGTTGATTTAACCCTCCTGGAATCCCTTCTCTGGTATCCATCATTTATGTAGCTTGGTCAGTCAGCCCTGACTCTTAGTTCTTAAAGCCCCCACATTTAGCAATAAGGGTCTGCTGTTCAACTCCAAATTCCAGGTAAAATTCCACTGAGAATGCATTTATTAGAGGCTAGTCAATCTACTCTGAACTAGCCATGTTGTGGTGTGAAATTCTTCAGTCCACCCTGATCCACCAGTACTATCTTTGCTGAGATAACCTGCATTTATTTTATTTCCCACACAATCACAGTTCATTTAATTAGAAGGGAGCAGAGGCTGATATTCACTCACTTTCACTCCCTCTATGTCAGGGTTGCTCTTTTTTGCTTGCCTGTCTGCACATGCACAAATAATACTCTTGCCTTAGCAGACTATATTTGTGAGGGAGCAGGTCAGACCTTACTACCTTTTGCCCATGCACTCTTCTCTTTTTCTTTTCATCATAGAATGAACTCAGAGTTAAGGCAAGATAGTTCTTAGTAAGTCTGGCAGAATAATTAAAGAGGCACACACTTTCCTTTTTCTTCTTTTTTTTTTAAGATGGCGACAGCGGCTGCATGTGTTTGTAGAGGGTGCTCTGAAGTGTTGTGCAGAGAGGATTTTGGAAAGTTTGGAATGTAGAGATTGGTATGTGGAAGTGGAGGAGTGTTTAGAGAAAGGCAAGAGAGAGACAAGCATGATAAGTGTACTGAGAGGCTGGAGATTTGGTGAAGAAACGGAGAAGTGAAGAAACAGAAAGGCCGAGAGCTTGAGGAGTGGAGAGGTCGGAAAGGGGCAGCTGGAAGGTGAGATGGAGAGACGGAGCAGAGGAGATGGATGATTTATGATTGTGTGGCTTCCCTGGACTCCACCTGGATCTCTTTGAACTGTCTTAATGTGCAGTAATCAGCTGAAGCTAAACCCTGATCTGAGAGCCCAAGAGCCGGTAGCTGCAGTTCTGAATGATGGCGTAGATCTTCTGCTGGAGACAGAAGAAATAAGCTTCACAGGCCTTTGTTGGCAGCTGGGCCTATTTGTGGTTAATAACGCTGTGGAGAGTGGCAGGCTGCCATTGGGATTTTTTGCAGTTTAACTGGCCAGTGGGAGCTTGGAACTGTGTGAACTTCAGGAGACATCGTAGGACTACACAGCTGCTACAATTTCTAGTGCAGCATGGCAGGCCTTTGGCTACTTTTCCGAGTACCTTCTACAATCTTCTGAATGTTCTGTAATCAGGCCTGGGGAGGCTGCTTGGGGAATCCTGGGGCTGGAAAGGAAAGTTGGGTGAGAGGTAAGTGTGTTGGTTCCTCTCCCCTGGGTGAGAGCTGGGGGGGAAGAGGAGTGACTCCCTACTTGTTGGGTGGGAGTGACTGGGTAGGGTGCCATTTGTGCATTGAGTAGATGCATTATGAGTGTGTTGGGAGATAAGGGGGTGCTGGACATGACCCCTCTGAGGCAATGAGGAAGGGGTGGTGTGAGTTTGAGGGCACTGAGACCAAGTGCTATAGTGCCTATAAGGCTCACCTTGCCCCTGACAGTTTGTCAGTTGCAGAAGGTTTTCCGCTTTTTAAGGAAGAGTGTTGAGGATGGGGGATGGAATGGTTCTCAGGGAAGACAGAGGAGGGTGACCTATTTTAGTGGTGTTGGGAAATGGGAGATATGGGAAGCAAGGGGGGGCAGGCACAGGGAACGTGACCTTCGTGTTTAGTACCGGTCTTGTGTTCTGCCCCTTTGCAGTCACCTCATTTACTTGGTCAGCAAATTGGAAGGTTGTTGAGAAGGTGGTCACACAGCAGCTCCAGAGGTTTCGGGATGAAATGGATTATCTAGACCCCCGCCAGTCAGGATTCAGGCTTGGATTTGGGACAGAAATGGCACTGGTTGCACTTTTGTTTGATCTCTGGTGGGAGTGGGATGGGGGTAGTGCATGCAACCTTGCTCTATTTGACCTCTCATGGCTTTCAATACCATTGACCATGGTATTCTCCTGAAGCAGTTTGAGGGGATGGGAGTGGGAGGCCTTGTGCTATCCTGGTTCACTTCTTTCCTCTGCATCTGCTCTCAGTCAGTGTTGATAGGAGGGGAGAGATCCAGCCATTGATCACTGCTTTGCAGGGTTCTGCAGGGCTCAGTACTCTCTGCTCCTGTTCAACATTTATATGAAGCTGCTGGGTGAGATCAGCCATCACTACTATTCTGATGATACTCAGCTGTATGTCTCGGCCCATGTGCGAATAGGCAGCAATATATATTCCATACATAAATAAAATACACAAACAAGAACTCAAGGCAGAGAATGTGACCCTTGTATAGACAATCTCAGATTTAGTTACCAGTCACCAAATCTGGCTACAGACCCCCATCCCCATATAGAGGGATGCCCTTTTCCTTGAAATTGAATTAGCAATTCTCTCCCTCTCCAAGATGGCAATTCTCTATTTTAGTATTGGCTGTCAATAAAATTTAAAGGGGTGGGGGAAAACATCACATGTTATTCTTATGGTATTCCTCCATGCTTCTGGTCTCTTCCTTTCTAGATTTTTATGATCAATCTGAAGCGTCGGAAAGACAGGCGGGATCGAATGTTGCGGACTTTATATGAACAGGAAATTGAAGTCAAGCTAGTGGAAGCTGTGGATGGAAAGTGAGTTGACTTAATAAACCTTGCCATAGATGGAGTTGTAAAAATTTTGGGGGAGGAGAGGGGAAGGAGTGTTGGGGCCACCTAGTTTAAGGACTGCAAGAAATAAAGTACTGTATGTGATTAGGGATACATTTATCAACTATTTCTCAATTATTCCCCTGAAAACATCAGTAAGTGTGAGATAAACCCATTGATAAAGGCAACTCCTTCTAGTATCTGTCATATTGTTTCTGCTCCAGCCTTGCTGCTACCGGTGACTTGCTTTGCCAAATGTGAGCCATGCTATGTATCTCTTTGCTTGGGAAGACTAGAGCATTAAATCTAGCTTGATTCAACAATATTCTCGCTCTGAAAAATAATTGCCTGCCATCTCTTTCTCTGAGACACTGTTCAGAAGCTTACTTTCTCCTTAATAAGTTTTTGTGTGTGTGTGCAGATATGTGGTAGTATATATTTGTCAGAGGATAAATAATTCTCAATTGAGCATCTTCAGTAATCTCTTTAAAGAGCAAAAATATTTGTCTCCCACCACCAGCTATTTAAAATCGTATTTTGTACACAAAAGAGTCTCACATCATCTTTAAGTAATTAACACTTTCCTCCTCGTTTGTAAAAATGGGGAATTTCTAGTATCTTGGAGTCAAATTTAGCCATGTTTTCTTGTTCATTCCATGGGTGCTTGCCTAGGAAACATTTTCTCTGCTGAATTCCCAATAAGAATTCTACAAATCCAGCTGAATTCTCCTTCAGTGGTCAAACCGTGTATATTTCGTATTAGGCACAATTGTGCAAGGCAGACTCCACATTTTTATTGAGTGCTCAAAGCGTTACAAATGAGCTCTTGTAAAATATGAAGTGAGGATTGACAGAACCACTTTTGACCGCAAGTAGAAATAATTATTTTAAAACACTGGTTCATGAAAACAATACTTTGAAAGCTGAAAGCTAGACTGTTAGAAAAAAAGAGTAATAATTCCTATTTTACCATGCTGTATTGATTTCTATCTGTAGGGAGGGGCTTTTTTTGCTATACATTGTACAGATACACCGCCTTATGGGTTTTTTTTTAATAGGTTGTAGCTTTCCTTTCCATCTTTAAAATGTGTGGCTAAGGAATTTAATCATTGTCTCTTGCAGGATGCTGAATACAAGCCAGCTGAAAGCTTTAAATATAGATATGCTTCCTGGTTACCAGGATCCATACTCTTCTAGAGTGCTGACCAGAGGAGAAATTGGCTGTTTCCTTAGCCACTATTATATATGGAAGGAGGTAACCAAAATTTGCTTATCTTCATAGTAATTGGCAGAAACACTTCCTGTCCTCTCCCTTCTCCCCCTTTTTGTAAATCTTGAAGATAGATTCATGATGATGGATCTCTTGGAAGACAGGCATTTCCACTGGTCCACTTGCATTCTTCCAGAGAAGGCTACCACAGATAAACAACTCATGGGACAATTTTATTATAGCTTTTTCTAATATGGTGGTTAATAAATATAAATGTATTCAGATTAGACACTGCCCATCCCCAGCCCAACTCTAGAAAGTATACAACAAAACCAAACTGAATGAAAATACAGTGAAACAATTATGAAATAAATTAAATGGGTACAAAAAAAAAGAACTAAGAGGAATGTGGCTAACCATATCCATACTGAATCCAGCAGGAACCCCAAGCACCCTAATCCAAGGCCCAGCATAATAGATAGGTTTTTAACCATTTCTGACTCACGTGGATTTTGGAGGGAGGAACCTTATTCCAGAAGACATGCTTCCTGGATCTTGACAGATGAGATTAATTAATTGAAGGGACCCTGAGCATGTCAACTCATGTAAAATCAAACTGGCAAGGCTGCCAGTAGGGGACATAATAAGCAATCCAGAGGTGGTATTCAGCAGGTTCTGACAAGTTCTGGAGAATCAGTAGCGGAAATTTTGAGTAGTTCGGAGAACCGGCAAATACCACCTCTGACTGGCCTCACCCACATCTATTCCCCACCTCCCGAGTCCCAGCTGATTGGCTGAGTCTTCTTTTGTTGCCCTGCACAGGAGAGCAGAGCCGGAAAGCAGGTTAGTGGGGTGGAGAGGGAATGGGGATTTTGCAGTATCCTTTCCCTGCCACACCCACCAAGCCACACCATGCCCACCAAATCATAGCCACAGAACCAGTAGTAAATTTTTTTGAATCCCACCACTAAAGCAATCCCTCAAGTTACCAGGCCCTATGCAATATAGAGAACTATGGTAATAGGACATAACCAGCACCTTGAAATGCACTTGAAAAAATACTGGCAACCAATGCAGCTCACAAAGCAAGGGTGTCAATTGGGACTATGGCCATCACTGCATGTGCCACTGCATTCTGGACCAACCGAAGCTTCTGAGTGCACTTCAAGGGCAACCCCACCTGCAGCATATTCCAGCAGTCCACCCATGAGGGGATTAGGGCAGGAGCGATTGTCTGAATTTAAATTGAATTATTTCAAATTGTTATTTTAAGATAATAAGCAGGGAGATGGAGAAGTGCCTAGTCATTGAAGATGATGTACGCTTTGAGCATCAGTTCAAAAAGAAGCTCACAAAGTTAATGGATGACATTGAGAGAGCACAGCTTGACTGGGATCTTATGTAAGTAATAATCTACTAATCTTGCTTCTGAGTGTTTTTCCCCTTCCATGGAACTGAATGCTCCCTATTAAGGGAAGACCACCGATTTGGGGGCATTTGAGCTTCAAAATAAAAGTGAATAAGGAGAAATATGAAAGTGGGTTCTAAAAGTTAGATAGGGAGACCTTTTTGTCTCATAATGTAGGTAGTCCTTGATTTACAACTGTTTGGTGTTAAAACAGCACTGGAAAAAAGTGACTTAGGACCTTTTTTTCACACAGCTGGTGCAACATCCCCGCAGTCATGTGATCAAAATTCAGGCACTTGGCAGCTGACTCATGTTTATGACAGTTGCATTGTCCCAAGGTTGCCTGATCATCTTTCCAACTTTCTGACAAAAGCAGAATCAATGGGAAGCCAGATTCACTTAACAACCATGTTACTAACTTAACAAGTGCAGCAATTCGCTTAACAGCTGTGACAAGAAAAGTCGTAAAGTGGAGCACAACTCACTTAACTCATCTCTCATTTAACCACAGAAATTTTGGGTTCAATTGTGATCTTAAGCTGAGGACTACCACTAGTGAGGATGCCAGGAAATTTAAAACTAAAATAAGGAGATTTTTTTTGCTGAATAACCTTCTGAATTAATTACCATAAGATGTAATGTTAGCCATCGACGTGAAGATGTATGGCACAGGTTTATGGAGGATAAAACTACCAATGGCTGCTAGTCACAATATCTGTATATTGTACTTAATCGTCTTTTCAGTCCCAGTTGTTGGGGTATACAAGTAAGACAGTGCTTTTCATCCATTATCTACATGCAGAATCCCACTGTAGGGAGTGAATATTGGCCCGAGTGGTCTTTGATCCAGTGCAGGAATTGGGAAGCTTTTATGTTAACTCCACATCTGTCTGTTTTGTTTTGTTTTGATGTTGTTAACTCTTACTAGTTCTTTAAAAAAAGATGGTTTACAAAGTTCCTGGTGATCTTCTGGCCAGAGAAGCTGGCACTAAGATGCTAAACTTAGATGTTTCTACACCACATCATATCAGCCAATGACATGGGTTCAATGACTCAACTTTCTCTCTCTGTGTAGATATATAGGTCGGAAACGGATGCAGGTGGAGCGTCCAGAAAAGGCTGTACCCAATGTGATGAATCTTGTGGAAGTTGATTACTCCTACTGGACACTGGGCTATGCAATCTCCTTACAAGGGGCTCAGAAGCTAATTGGAGCTCAACCTTTCAGCAAGATGCTCCCTGTGGATGAATTCTTGCCGGTCATGTACAACAAGCACCCAATGTAAGTTATTGGCTGTGATTACTGTACAGTATATCTTGCATTAGGTGTATGCTAGCTTTATATTATGATGCATTCAGCAATATTTATCTTCGTACCAGTAAATAGTTGCTTCCTGTAGTCATAGAATAACATAGAATAACAGAGTTGGAGGTCATGTAGCCCAACCCCCTGCTTGATCAGGAGAGTCTATTCCACATATTAGCCTCTACCTAGGATCGAACTCACAATCTCCTGATTGTGTTCAGGTTTTCGGTGGGGATTGCACATCACTCCTCCTACAGCTGGTGTTGATTCTATTATCTCTTCAACAGTCCTTTTACAAACTGCAGTTTTATGTGTGTTGGAAATGACTGGCCATGATATAAATGGGAATGCTTTGTGGGCAGAACCCATCTGTATCGGGCACACATTGCTTCTGGGAATATAAAAACCAAGTCACATTTTAAAAAATTTAATACTTGTATATCTATTTTCTTTCATGCAGACCCTCAGGGCAATTGACAAAATTAAAACTTTTAACAGAAAGTTGGAATGTAATTAAATATCATATTAATTCTAATCTAGTAATTTAAAGTCTGACAAAAGTGACGGAATTGGTGCAATTTTTGAAAGGCTAAGAAAAGTATTCCGCAACCTGGGAGAATGGCAGGTGGCTGGGCTCTTGACAGCAGAATGTTTTCAGAAGGCTTTTCCCACCGATCTTAAAAGATAAAGAGATGTTTATGGCTTCACAGATTAGTTGTTCCTGTTAAGCAAACAAGCAGTGTTGTGGATCTTTGATCCCTATTCCTGGCAGTTAGGTTAGCAGCCTTGCTGCTTTACTTTGCACCAGTTGTCACTTCCAGGCACTTTTCATGAGCAGCTTTACACGGAATGCTTTATAAAGATTGTGTTGAATGTTTTTAAAGATTAGGCAAAGCCAAAGCATGGCTAACTATTGGTAAATGTAACCCGCTTGGGGAGCTGGTACACTTTGCAGCTGGTACACTATGGGAAATTGCATAAAAACACTCCTTTCCACCTGCTTAGCCAGTGCCAGTTGAGGTTCAGTGAGCATTCTCAGACTGCAGGAGTGGTTTCTTTTTTCCAGATGTATAATTCCATATAAGTCATCTACTAAAATGACCCATTTTAGTATCAGGGATGCAGTGGCTCAGTGACTAAGAAGCTGAGCTTGTTGATCGAAAGGTCGACAGTTCGAATCCCTAGTGCCGCGTAATGGAGTGAGCTGCCATTACTTGTCCCAGCTTCTGCCAACCTAGCAGTTCGAAAGCATGTAAAAAATGCAAGTAGACAAATAGGGACCACCTTTGGTGGGACGGTAATAGCGTTCCATGCACCTTTGGCATTTAATCATGCCGGCCACATGACCACGGAGACGTCTTCAGACAGCGCTGGCTCTTCGGCTTTGAAACGGAGATGAGCACCGCTCCCTAGAGTCGGGAACAACTAGCATATATGTGCAAGGGGAACATTTACCTTTACCTCAAATGACCCAAATGGTCTTGCCATCATAGTCCAGCTGGAAGCTCAAATCATTGCATCTCCATATACATTTAAAGCTTCAAGAGATATTGAAGTGCTTTAATAAGGCTAAGTAATCTTATTAGGAGACCAAGGATAACTTCAGATATCTTTTGATATCTTTTTAGTTGGTGAATGTATTTCATATTAAAGCTTGGTTACATTTCTTTCAGTCAACATTTGAAATAAGAGAAATTATATTTGGAAGAGGTTTTCTTGCTAGTTGTACATTAATTTATGTTGCACCTTTGCTTAATAATTTGGTTGTGGACTAAATTCTGCCAATACTTTCTTACAATTATTGTTGAACGTGTTCCTTGTTCCTCAGGTTTTTTTCTTAATTATTGACCATGTATGGCATGTTTATTTTTACAGGTCTGGTCTGTAAGTCTTTTATGTTGAAAAATGGCTTATAATTGTAGAAAATATACCAGTCCTCCCAACAGTTAAACAAAGTATATTATCCCTATATGTTTAAGTTGAGGGGTGTGAATATAGATTTACAACATTGATAGGAGAATGTTAAATGGGCCACTGTTTATAATGATAAGTTTGTTCTGCTGTGAGATATAAAATATACCAAAAATTGGAAATGAGATAACGTCTTTCTTCTTAGTGACTTTTTTTCTTTTCTTTTCTAAGTGCCAAATACATGGAACATTATGAACCTAGAGATTTGAAAGCTTTCTCTGCAGAGCCTTTGCTGATCTATCCAACACACTACACTGGACAACCAGGTTACCTCAGTGACACAGAGACATCCACAATCTGGGACAATGAGACGGTGGCCACTGATTGGGACAGGACACTCTCCCGGAAATCACGGCAACAGGGCCAGATCCATAAAGATGCCCAGAACAAGAATGCCTTGCCACCTGGACCTTCCCTTGATGCATCATCTACCAGAGATGAGCTATGATTTTTAACTGGATCAGCTACAAGTTACTGGGAACCTCATAGGGACTTCTAGAACATCCAGAGATACTGATATGCTATCTTGCTTGGCAAAATAGTTTGATATGACTCACTTGAACTAAGCTGGTGCTTGTCTCATTTTTGCAGGGTGAGTAGATGAATCTGACTGAATCAAGGATAGTATACTTTAAAACAATTTTTGAAAGGAGCCCTGGTTTTTGCTGATTGGTTTGTACTAAAGGAAATTCTATAGAGCTGCTGGAAGACTCTAAAAGGAAACGAGGTTGTACTCAGGACAAAGATTCCTCAAGCAATGTCTTTCTACAATTCTTGGTGTAGATTTATTGTATTTATAAAAAGTAATATATACAAGAGCTAGGAAAGGTCTACCAAGTTTTCCCGTGTTAATTATTGGTCTGTTGTCTGCTGCATTGCCTGAAATTCTTGCTGGTTTTGATTTTGTGAACCATATTCTGAAGCAGAAATGTTAAGAATGTTCCCGTTTCTAAGGTTAAATGCTAAATAGTATCTTGTGTCTTGAAATTATCAGATGATGGACAAGATTTCCTTTATGTTCACCATATGAATTCCCGCTGATATTGATTTCATTTTTTAATCATAAGCTATGAACAATAACTCATTTGTCATGAGAATTTCTGGAGGTCACAATTTTTAATATTTATCAATAGTTTTCCATCTTTATCCTTCACACCTTCATGAAATTTAGTGAAGATCTCTACTAAATGGAAAACTAAGAATTGAGCAGCCTGTAAGTAGACCACACATCTTCCTCAGCCAGCAGCTGGCAGTGATGTGCACCCTGATAGAAAAGAATACATATAGATCAGGGCTGAATTGTGGAGTCCTCAGTGTCATAATTAGAGGATGTTACCTAGTCTGGTAATGAAATGTCTGCAAACAACTAAACTCAAAGAGCATCAAGGACTCCATAGCACATGGATAAGTTCCATTACAAACTGGATTTGAAGGGTAAAAGTTAAATATCCTTTTAAACATGGTTCTCATTGATAGTTTTGAGACACACTGTCAGCCACAAATGATTCTGTTGTAGGCAGTAAAGCTGTTGGTAATTTATCCTTCATGCTTTTATGACAGAGGAGGAATTTCAGCCCACATCTGTAAATTCAGGCTGAACCTAGAGATAAACAATGAATAATGGATTTGAAAATAATAATTTCCTTTTCCAGCCCTGAAAAATCTGATGGCATTAAGCATTTTGATGTAATCATTGTGTCTCTTTGATGTTATTTGCATGTGAACTATACTGAAGGACACATGGCCACTCTTTTCTTTTTATGATGCTCAATTTTCATCATTTGAAATGAGCTGTAATATTCGCTCCACTGAAGAACATTTCTGTATGCAAAATCTTCATTTTTAGAACATCCCCCCTCCCTAAAAGTTGTCTGTGTTCATTTACTTCAAGGTTTTTTTTCTTTTGCTAATGTAGACTTCTGAGCTAAATAGGAAAAAACATTCTGAACCAAAATGTTTAAAAAGACAATCAAAAGAATCTGTATGTGTTGAACTTGCTACAGATATTCTACCCAGGAATTGCTGTTCTTAGAAGAAATAATAGTACCATTGTATGTTTTCCTAAAAGACAAATGTGCAGCTTATCAGCTGGTCTGATAATATATATAGCAATGAGTGCAATGATTTGGTGTCTTAGTCATTTATTTATGACTTTAACATAGCATCATAGTCTGGAGTGATCTGTGGGAATAGGAAACTGGTTTGAAGCTTTATCTAAAGAAACATAAAATGCTTTGAATCCTGAACCTAACAGTATAGTTGATTGACTCTTCAACATCTCTTCCTGCCCTGTAACATTTTTATTATACTACATTACAGTATATCCAACAAGAACAACCTGATTCTAGTACTTTCCAATGTTTCTTTTCCATGCCCAAAATTAAAGAAAGCCCTCATGGTCATTTTTTTTGTTATACTTTATATAATTTTTAAAACAAAATTCCAACATTCACAGGAATAATGGGGCATATAATTTAGGACCAGGTAGATGGAATTGCAACAGAAAAAGTTAATGAGAGGCAGAGTGATTTTTTAAAAAAAATCTGAATTTCTAAGCCTGTACCTGATGATTTATATATTTATTTCTTAGCAAAGTAGGCTTTGGATATATTCCATGTATGCTGTGGCATTGTTTCCCCCCCCCCCATCTATTACAGTTGATTAAAACAATAATGGGGTGGGGAAA
>JAOYMU010000010.1:4984199-4994718 GCA_025802295.1 Psammodynastes pulverulentus
GGAGGTCATTGGCAGAACGCGGTCCTGTAGATACCTTGGTCCTATGCCATGGGTTGCTTTAAAGGTCATAACCAGAATCTTAAAGCGAACCCGGAAAGTCACTGGCAGCCAGTGCAGTTCACGCAGGAGAGGGGTCATGGGGGTAAACCGTGATGCCCCGGAAACCACTCGCGCAGCCGCATTCTGCACTAGCTGGAGTCTACTTATGCATGCATTCCTTTAGCTAACTTCCTCCAGACTATTATATTGCTGAGGAAATATTTGTTGTTTGTTTAATTTTATTAAAATTCATAAAGCTGCATGAGGACTGAGTGGTGAGTCAATATTTTTTAAATATTCTACAATAATTGCCTGCCTGGAATTGAATAGCCAAGCTCAATATTTGCCTATTTTGGTTTAGGAATAATTTAGCCATTGAGCACCTTTTATTATTTCACTCCATCTATTAGCCCTACAGGAAAAAAGGTTCAAACTGCTTTAAAAAGTATCAAGACAAATAGTGAGAATTCAGCCCGTTTAACTAAACTTCTGTCAATCAATTTTCATAAAGAAATATTCTGATTTCATAAATATGGCAACATTTGAGCTGGCTTGTATATAACCTGAGATAGATCACTAATAGCTAAGACTGACAATATTCAATTTATGAGATATTTATTTTGCTGATGGAAAAAAGAAACTTTTTGAAACTTTTGAATTCTGATTTACCTGCAAAGTATTAAACATGTACACATTGAAAATATTATTTCACTTAACTATATTTAACATGATTTAGAACAGGTAAATGATGTATGTGAGACGTGAAGCTGTTTAATCATGAATAATGAGCGAATACTGCTTGCTCTACATTATTTGAAAACAGAACGTTCCTTGAAATATAATATTTGGAAACAAAATACATTCACTTAATTTGAATGCTCTTCTAGTTTATAGTTATATAAGCTTAATTAGGTTTTACAGACTGTAAAACATAATTAGTCTGTGAATTTACTGTAATTAACAGACTGTCTTCCAGTTAATCAAATAACGAGAGTAATAAAAGAATTTCAAATGGTTTTGCAAACTAAGACTTGCACTAATTATGACCTGTCACAAAGTCTGAACTAACAAAACATCATTAAGGCTATCATTCCACATCTGAACATCACTGTAGCAAAAAAGTCAAAGGAGGGGAAAAAAATAGATTTAGAACATGGCTTGCCTATGTATTTGAAAATTCAGTCCATGGACTGCCTTGGACTAAATCCAACCCTATCCATTTAAATTTTCATGCAAAGTTCTGCAATTCTTTTGAACATTTTTTATCAGTTTCCACTTGCAGAAAAACATCTAGCACAACAAAATGGAATAGTGAGCAATCAGCAATTAGTAACAAATGACAATTAGTTCAGATAAACATACTACATAAACAAACTTGCTTTAATCAATCTTTACAAAGAATGATCTTTGACTAAGGAGTCATTTAACTGATTCACTATTTGCCCTAAGCTTTGCAATAATTTTGCAATATAAAAAAATCAGCAGTCTTCTACTGTAACTTAACTGTTTTTTTTTTATCAAATGTTGTTATAAAAGTATCTCTTAAGAAAGTATCTTTTAAAAAATATTTAGTTTATAATCAAAACAATAATCTTGAAGATAAGTTTAAAAATGTAAAACACAAGCTAAGAAGAAAAGGTTAATAGTTACAACCAAATGTTGTTTGGTTTTGTCATAAGCCAAGTTTTTTTTTTTAAAGTACATAGTAACTGCACAATCTTAGAGACTACTGTATTAAGAAAAGTTACAGAATTTGGATGTGCAAATTTCCCAAATGAAAGAAAACTGAACTAGAGACTTACTTAGATGGCTCCATTATTGAAGTGATCGTTTTTATCCTCCCTTTGCCTATGTTTTGCTTTTATGGTATCCTTAATACAGATTTCTATGTTTCATATTTGTAGTGTTTACATTTGTTGTTTTTCTTTGATTGTTTTGCACCTCCCAGGATTGCTTTTGATGAGATGGGTGATATAAATCTGATTAATAATTAATACTTTCTTCATTTAGTGAGCATGCCAGGAAAATTGATGAAGCAATTTAGCAACCCACTTTATCATGCAATCAGGGTGAATAAAGGGCAATTTTACCTCAGATAGGATAAACAATAGAAATAACCCAACACATTATCTAAAGAGGTATCAAAATGTCAGCTGTTTGCATCAATTAAAATTGTATATATTAGTTTTCTGATGTTTCATCAACTTGTTTTTATAGTTTGATTGTTGGTTTATATTTGACTGTTCAGTGTCTTGGATACCATATGGTTGGAAAGCTAAATAAAAATTTAAGGAATAAATAAAACAAACACTTCAGAATCATAATCTGTATTTATGCTTACAAAAAGTATACATCTGCTTATACTTACAGCATCCATGTAAGTTAACTGTTCTGCTACCAGGTCTTCTGGGAAAGAAGAAAATTCTTCTGATCCACTAATCTCTGTTTCTTCTTCAGTTGCAAATATATCATGAATCTCACCTGTCAGGATATAATGTATTGTGAACATTGACTAAATGTCTCCTCTCATCCTACTTCATGTAAGTCTAACTGAAGTTAGATCTTGTGCTGAGGACTAGTTTGAGACAAAAAAGCAGGATTATGATATTAATCACAAAAAGGGTAGAAAGGCAAAGAGAAAGGGCATGGCCAAATGAGAAAACTGTTAGCATGGTCAAACATGTTTAGTGAAAACAAGAAACATTCATTGACAAAACAAGATGATAGAAGGAGCATATTTTATAAGACTTCTTTTATTCTGCACTGACCCACTTCAAGAAACATGTAAAAAGCTCTGCTTAAGTGAAGCAAGGAGTCTAAAGCCCTAAAGGCACTTCCCATTAGGCACTTGTATATAATGTGCTGAGGAGGCTGGTTACTAGACAGAGTGAGAGGGCCACTTCCAGGGATATGATTTTGGGGAGTAGCTAAGAGGTATGAGAAGGAAAACCTGCGAAGAAGAGATAGAGCGAAGCAATGAAGTCAGTAGCATTCATGTAGATCACTACAGCGTGATCTACTTAAGTCATTTTATTTCTACTTAAGAAGTCATTTTATTTCTCTTTCTCTTATATTTTACTTTTAATAACCAGGATAACAAACCAGTGGCTTGGAATCTATGTGGGACTTCCTGAGCACATCCTTACTTGAATCAAAGTGTCATCTCTTCTAGCAAGAGCAGACAAATGAAGAGAAAGTTGCTACAGAGGCTGGTTTAAAATAAAGAATCTGCAGGTAGTTAGGTATGGTTTTTTTGTTTTGCTTTCTCCTTTATTTGCTATTCCAGGAGTTGATTCTCCCAGGTAAAATTGTTGAGAAACAAACTGCCCTAGATTCTAAAGTTAGGGCCTTTAGGTTGTAGAACTAACCAATTTATTTTAGTACATTCATATCTGGCAATAGATAACTGGCAGCTTTCTAATTCTACAGAAACTTCCTGAATTTGGCAGAAAAACACATGAGGGGAAATAATCCATGAAAGCTATAAAAAAAAACCCACCATATTGCATAAAGTAGATCTTGATCAGTAGTGTCTTAGTATATATGATGCGGATCTCTATTTTATGTAGGATAGAGTTTTTAGAACTAGGTATGTTGTAGGGGAGATAATGAATATAGGTAGTCCTTGACTTATGATCACAATTAGGATGAGATTTTTGGTTGTAAGTCATTATGGTCATAAGCCAAGACATAGGGTCATAAGTCAAATAGCAGTCATGTGAACACAGGATACTGCAAACCAGTGGTAAAAAACCAAGCATATTATTGTTGCATCCATGCCTGACTTTAGGAAATTTTATGGAATGAACAAGAGACTGCCCTACTAACTTTCCCCAAACCTTATGAGACCCCTTAAGAACAGTGATTGTGTCTTGCTGAAAACCTGTCAATAAACCCCATGCTGAGCCAGAGTTTGGATATCTATTTTTATTCTTTTTCTTTTAAACTTTTTCTTTTAAACTTATACAGACTTCTCTTTTTGATTTATCCTATGCTTCAATTATGACTCAGTGCTTCAGAAACATTTTTGAAGTAGAGGACTGAGGGAAGTAACTTGTGGGTACGTGGTGAATAGATCCTTAACCAATTCAACCAAGTGAAATGTCCAAGTGGTAGCTAAGATCCAACAAGTTATTTGGGCCTCTGTGAGAAGTCTCCTCAGCCCCAAAGGAAATTAATTTCTTTCTTCCTCTAAACAGCCGATATGCACTTTGTATCAAAAGCTACCTCCAGTACAGTATCTCAGAACCCTCTCCACTTGTGGCAATAGGTGAGGGTTGCCTATTCAAAGTGCAAAACTGTGGAGACTTCCCTCATCTCACAGAATTAATTTCATTTAAAGTGTGGCCTCTATTTTATCCAGACTGCCTAAACTGGTAAACATTTCTGAAATTTTAGACAGCATTATTAATGGGGAAACAAATTCTACTTGCTCTATAGCATCTGGTTTCTGAGGTGACCATCGCTGTTAGATATTATGCAAGCTACAGCAATTCCTGTATTTTTTTTCTGTAAACAGTTTAAACTTTTTTAATGTGATGAAGATCTGGATTGAGAGTTCTCACTGATAGATAGCATCTTAGATTCAGCTGAAATAATGTTCCTTTTTTTTTCAATGAGAAATCAAGAAGCGAGACTTCTGTACCTAGAGTATCTGCTGTGCCTAGGAAGTTCTGTGGGAACTTTTTATTCTGTAAACAGCTAATTATAGTTCTCAGCATTTAGACTTCCTTTGTTTGATATATATGTTCACTAGGTACAAATTAACAACCCTAGGAGATTTTGAAATTTCAGATGAGAAGAACCATTTAGGTTTTTCCTTTGGGAGAAAAGAAGTACATTTATTTGGTGCCAAGGATGACTAATTGTATAACTTGTACATTTTGCAACATTCAGATAGATAATATTCAAAGGGGAAAGAATTCCTGAAGTTTATTGCATTCATTCCTTATTTTGCGCTATCATTTCCTATCCATTTCCTACTGCTTCTCTGTGAAAACTGGACATTCATTTGGTTGTGTTCATCAGGCAACTTCCAATGGCTTTCTAGATATGCTAATTATGCCCATAGGAAACCTTCTGTCTTGGGGGAAGGGGAAAGGCTATTTATCAGCCCTGACACTGCAAGCAGCATTCCAGTGTCACTACTGTTCACAATTGTTCCAGTGGCATTTTGACCTGCTAACGTAAATTTTCCTTTTGTCCTCGGATGTCAGCACCAGACCATTCAGATAGGAAAAAACAGTCACAGACACTTCCTTTGTCATGAAAGGAGCAAAGAAAAAGTAATAAAAAAAATCCCTGCTGGATCATAGGAGAGACCAATTTTAAAAGTGAAAACTCAGAGCAATTTATTTTGAAAACTTGCAAGCTGCACTTCAGCTGATAATCATCTCAAAGCAGCATTTTAAATGTTAGGGAATTTGGCAGAAGCATTTGGCTCCTCATCTTCCTACAGAGAAAAATCAGAAAACTGATTCCCCGACACACTAAATTGAAAGTTTACAAGTCACCTTTCCTTTCCCCCCCCCTACTGTATTCCAACTCATATCACAGCATAATAAATGCCGAAACACTCCAATGACTGTTTCCTTATAAAAAGTGGTTGTTAAAATATTACTGTTGTTTACTACTTCTTGCTTCTGAAACTGCTCCAAGAGTTGCTGTGCCCTTTTTTCAGGGTCTGAGCCTGGCATGATCCTGGTGAGATAATCCAGCAGTTTTTGCAAACAAAGGAAATGAGGTGCCTCTTGGAAATCTTCTGAACATTGGTCTAACCAGGCTCTCAATATTGAGGCTATGGCACTGCAAAACAAAAATACATTGTATACAGTCAGCTACATCAGTATTCTGGGTCATGCAACAAAACCTAAAACCCCAAAATAGGTTAAAATCAATGGTGCTATAATTCTGAGATCATTCTAAAAGGTAACAATGTGCTGGACTCAACCAGCACCTCCATGTCCTTGTTGACATCAGTATCAATCAGTTGGGTTTGGTCAAAGGCTTGAGACCCACCAATGCCATTTTTGTGGCTCATATACTTGTGCAGAAGCATAGCAAACAGAAGTCTTGACACCTGCTTTCCCCAACCTTAAAAAAGCTTTTGATCACATTTCTCATCAACTGACATGGTATACACGTTTAGTTTATTTTAGTTTATTTTAAATTTATATACCACCCCATCTCCGAAGACTCGGGGCGGTTTACAGCACAGTCAAAGATAAAAACAGTGTACAATTAAAATTCAATTAAATTTACATATTTAAAACCCCCATTTAAAACTCCTTGGTCACCTCAGGCCGGTCTGAGTTAAGGCATCAGGCTAGAAAACAGGAGATAGTGAGTTCTAGTCCTGTTTTAGCCATGAAAACCAGCTAGGTGACTTTGGGCCAGTTGCTTTCTCTCAGCCCAACTCATTTCACAGGGTTGTTGTTATTGTTGGAAAAATAGGAGGACGGTGAGTTGGATATGTTTGCTGCCTTATCTGTAAAAATAATAAAGGCAGGATGCAAATAAATAAATCCCCAATTTTCCTATTGGTAGGCTGCAAGGACCATCTTTCATTGAAAGGATAATGATGACCTTCCCTTTGCCCCTGGTGAAAACACTCTAAATCACTGACAAAAGCAATGCTGAAAGTTTCACCTGTTTCATTGGAAGGAAAATGAAAGCCTCTTTCTTCCAAGTGAAAGAGGATGTGTGTGTTTGTGAGAGGAGACCATGCGTGGGTCTCAGAGACGCAATAACAGATGTAGACATTGTCCATGTCTTCATCAGTGCATTCTGATTTCCAAAGGTAAAATCTTTAAGCTGATTGACTGGTGACTTAATTCCATGTAGTGTCTGTACAGTGTACACAGCATGGAAGTGATACAGTACATGTACGCCATTGCTTTCCTGTAGGAATAAGAGAAAGCAAAGAAAGGGATGTGGGAACATTGGTCTAGATATTTTAAATACAGCAAAATGCTTGTGACTGTGATTCCGTTGATCTTATTGCCTAAATCAGAAGCTTCTAAGTTTAGTTGGCTGAAAGTCTTAATGGGGTTTTCTGTCCATTATTTAATCAATTTTAGAGGTTGCATTAAACTGATTTTAATATTTATTGAGCAGAGATTATTTTTCTTCTGCTGCTGCTGCTGATAAAAATAATCTTAACCAAGACTTTTGATACACAACTTTAGAATTTGTCAATAATAACTGTTAATGGAATTTGTCAACAGTTTCTTATTAAAAAAATTTGGAAAGGAAATTATAAATATGGGTGGAACTCAATGTCTTGCCCAGTCTTCTAATATCTTTCTTCGGGTATAAAAGAAAAACAATACTTAAGGAGTTAATTAAGCAAAATAAATCAATCTCCATCGTTCCACCCAGGGATCATAACTGATACAAAGCTATACAGAATTACATTTTATGGCGATTTTCATTATGTAAGAATAACAGCACCATCTGTATATAAAAAGAAATGAACTCTCCATTTCCATCTAAGTATTAGATGTTACACATCATCATAAAATCATAATAAGCAGACCCTCAAGTTGAACTTCTCCCTTGGTGATTGCACCAGTGAACTTTTTTGTGATTAAAACAAGTTAGTTTTCATCCAGCTCCCCAATCTACCTAATCTATCTATCTAAGGGCTAACATCATTAATTATAGAAATGTATTAAGTGAATGTTTATGCCCAGAAATCTATCATGCCATATGGGGCTTTACGACCAGCATTTTGAATCACACCCAGAAGCAAACTGATAATCAGCGCAGTTCATACTGACATATCAAGACATGCCTATCACTGTCCATACCATGGCTTTCTGGGCCATTTAAAAACTTCTGAGTAGTCTTCGAAGGCAGCCCCAGTTAGAGTGCATTGCCATAATCAAGCTACAAAGTGACCGGAGCATGAATGAATGTCTAAAGGGCCCGTCCAATCTAGGAAATGGCACAATTGATGCACCGGTTAAAGCTGTGCAAAAGCCTTCATGCCACAGCTTCCATCTGCTCTTTCACCCACTAATTTTGATGTATTTGCTCTAAAAATCATATACAGATTGTTCCCTAAATTGCCTAATATTCCACAGAGTCGCTACTTCAGAAATATGTTCTTCACAAAATAATTTTTTTACTAGATGGTCGTCAATCCCATAAAGCCATATTAAATGAATAAAGTCCACTATAATAATTTCCATTCTAAAATTTTAATAACCCAAACCCTACTATTTAGTTTAACCATCAGCAGGCATAGAGAACATTTGAATACTTGAAAAAATGAATAAATCTAATTAGATTTTGAGTTCAAAAACTGCATTTCTCAAACATGGGAAAAATATGCCTCCAGAGACAGAAGAGTTCTCTCAATTGCCAAGGGGAAGTGTTTTTCCTTTGCTCTGTTTCTCTCTTCCTCCAAAACCCTTGGTGATGGCTGGGACTACCATAGCAGGAATGTAGAGAGGAACTTGACTGAGCAATGAAATAGGACACTCAAAAGCCTATCAATTTTGTCAGCAGATCTGAATCTAAAAACTCAGTCACATGCTCCATGGTCTCCTCTGCACATCCTGTCCTCTTTGTTCCTGTTCACTAGAGTAGATGTTTCTTGAGGACAAGAATGCACAACACCTCAGCCCGCTCTGTGCCTATTGTAAAGGCATCTTCTGATAGTCTTTTCTTGATCTGCATCAAAGGTAGCATTTTCCATCTTTTGTCAGCAAGAGTGGAGTCTTCACTGTAGACAAATACCTTTCAACTAGCTTCTTTCTTTCTCCCTCTTTTAAATCAAGTGAAATATTGACAATAGTTCTAGTATTTGCCCTCCTAGTCCATGTGACAGAAAGAATTAGGAAAACTTTTCCCCCTCGCTGTCTACTCATGGATGAACATGATGTCGAATAACAGAGGGAGTCAACAGAAAGGGATTTATACAAAATCATAAAAACCACATATCCTCAAACTTTCCCATGGAAAGAAATGATGGTTCTATGGAGCAGCAGTGGGGAAAGCAGTAAAGAAGCAACCTTGGGGGCACAGATAAACCCAAGTAGCCTCAACTGCTCCCAGAGAGACTGCTAACAACCAGATGACTGCAAAAAAATATAATCCTTCAATTTCCCTCTCCCCCATATCCTGTCAGAATTAATCCTTTAATTCCTCCCACTATTCACTCAGAACTAATGAAGCTTCTTGGATGACAAGTGAAATGACTTCTTCCCCATGACAAAAACATAGTCCAGTAACAGTTGCCTTTTGAAAAAAACACACACCTTTGATACAGTTATTTACTAATAGGAAGTCTTGGTATTTTTATTAGTTATAAGCTGAATGACCATAGATATTTTTAAAAAATACAAAATAGAAGTGAGAATGACATAAAGGTGGCAAGCTTTGTATCACAAGCAAACTGTGCTGAATATAAATCAAGGCCACCAAGTACAAGGAATGCTGTAGCAAACAGGTTCTACACGTACATGCATGGTTTACAAAAGCTTAGGAATAGTTTGAAACCCATACAACAATTTCTCAGGCTGGATTCCTTTCGAGGCCATTTCAGCAGAAGAAACCGGTAATGGAAGGTTGCTGTGTGGGACCCTGTTTGGACCCTCAGCCATGAAAAATAAGAATCTCTCAACTGCTTATCATTCTTTTTCAATTACATGTTAAAAACAAAATCCCTACCATTTTTATTTTCTTAACCATGGAAGCTGTCAGTCTTACCAGATAGACCACACAGGCAACACAAGCAGATAAGCTAATTATACTTTATTGCAAAGCAACATTAACAAAATCTTACAAATCTGAAAGCACAAACCTCCCACCATCTCTTTTACAGTCTGAGAAACTATTGTAGGGAGGGTCCTTTCTGAGCCTCTTGCTCTGCCCATTATCCAGTTCCAGGCTAGGTATCCTCTTATCTGAATGTTCCCTAGGCCTAGGCAGCATCCCCCCCCCTTCTGATCTTTTCCATATTCCATTACAGGCACTTGCCATCCCTTTCTTTAGATTAATGTTTTTCAGTTTCAGCAATTTTTAAATGTTCAGGTTTCAACTCCCAGAATTCCTTAGCCAGCATGCTGACTAGGGAATTCTGGGAGCTGAAATCTGCATATCTGAAAAACACCGCAAAAAAGAAATGCAAAGCTTCCAGGGGTTTTTATTCTCCCAACTCTGCTCACCTTTCTGAACTACAGTAATATTCTGATTATATGTCTCTCTTTCTCTTTCCTCAAATAAACAGGCCGAGAAGGGCTTAATCCAGAACTCAGCTCGTTACAACAAATCGTTTAAAAGGAAGGCTTTACTCCCGACGAAAAAAAATGTGTCCAATTCGAGCATTTATTTTATTTGCTGACCTTGGCTTCGCAAGCCGTAAAGCATTCCCAAGACCACGGAATGGTCGAGCGATTCAGCAAATAAAGCAAAACACTGGGCAGCAGTCGCCAGAATTAGAAAGAAGCCAACGTTCCCTGGCCTCCCCCTC
>JAOYMU010000010.1:5026214-5036517 GCA_025802295.1 Psammodynastes pulverulentus
AGAGAGAGAGAGAGAGAGAGAAAGAGACGGAGAGAGTGAAGCACTAGGCTGGAGGAGAAAGGCTTCTTAATGCAGTTATGTCTTTGGCCCTTTTGGGAGGACCGAAAGTATTGCCTGTCATTTTTTTTTGCAAGCTGTAGTATTTTAAGAGCAGTTTAAGATAAAGGAGGGCGGGCTGATAAACTGATTGAAGGCAATGAAGTGTTTATTACAGTACAGGCGAAGGAAACATTTCCTTTTCTACTTTCTTTCCAATTTTAGTGAGTAAAAATAATTGCCCCCAGGGAAGAAGGAAACAGGAAGAGAATAGCAGCAAATTTCCCCATTTCTTTACAACAAACTGGAATCAACTCATTGCTTGCATGTGTCTTTTCTCTAAAAAATTACACCACTACCCCTGCCCCCCCCCCCAAATGTACCCTCTCCGTGGAGAATCTTTATTTTGTCTTCCGGCTGCAAGATAAAAGCAACCAAACATTCTTCCCGTTAAAAAGGTACTTTTAAATTTGATCAGTGTTCCTATTCCCAGTGAAATGGTTTTATTTCCTAAGTTTTAGCATGCTGTGATAAAATATACAGATTAAAATGATGGCTGAGACAGATCTTGTTTGTAACAACCCAATTTTATGGATTATTCTCTCCCAGAAGAACAGTACGTGCAGCCTCCTTCCCCCCTGCTGGGTAAGCAAGTCAAAGATGGTTTTATTCCTTTTAATCACAGCTGAATGTCTGTGGGTTTTCTTTGTGTTCCATTCTTGGTATTCTTTGGAATTATATTTTTGTTTTTGATATTGTTCTGATTTAGTTATGTATTATTTTATTTTGGTTTTTTATAATGTTGAATACAACACCAAGAACCCTTTGGGACTAAGTAGGGTTGTAGACATTGTCAAATAAATAAAATAAATACATTTTATATCCTTAATAATAGTATTCAAATGTAATGGAGCTTTATGAAATGTTATCAGGAATACCACTTACTGGTTTATTTTTTTAAAAAATGCATTTGTTTAATAGCTGCTGTTATAATATCAGAATAGACAAAGGAATTTTCAGAGGATACAGTATATTAATTTCTTTTGGGGGGCTATTCACACCAAATTGGAATTCCACGGCCTCAAAATTTTGATCACAAGTCCACAATAGGATAATCGACCTTAAAATAAAGGGTGAAGGAATCAGAGGTGGTATTTTACTGGTTTGCACCGGTTCGGGTGAACCGATGGCAAAAAAAAGGTGCCATTCGGGCAAACGGGTAGCAAAAAAATGGCTACCGGTTCGACTGAACTAGTAGCTAAAAAACCTGTGCTGATCAGCTGAGAGGATCAAAGAGTTCTCTCAGCTGATCGACATGCACATGTGCAGTAGGTGTGCTCCAGTGGGGGGGAGTGCACAGAAGGGGGGAGTGCACACGCACACATTCAGCAAACCAGTGGCAAAACCGGTAGGAACCCATTACTGGAAGGAATGTCTCTCTGTGGACCTTGACTAAATCAAAGATAATAATGAATGCTTAGCTAGGAGTTGGTTGCATGTGATTCAAGACTGAGTAGCCTATCATAAATATGTATCATAGATTGATATAGGAATGTAAACCAATGATCCTTTAATAATCATACTTCCAATGGAAGGTGCCATTCTCTGGATTCCAAGCATAGCTCTGTTCTGGATGCTATGGTCATCAAAAGCAGGGGTCTTCTGCAGATCCTCATCAACCTACTATGTTTCCTCTACATCAAAGAGAGAATCCATAGGGGGGAAAAGTCTGCTTCTTTATCTTGAGTAGCGATCACTTCAGAAGTTGATAGTATATCCTATGAAGGTTTTAGACTAGCTACTTGTTTAAGTTATTCTTGTGGGCTGCTTGGCTGATTTATTTGAAATTTCACTGTAGATATATGAATACGAAATTAAATATGAAACTTAGGTCATAAGCTTTAAAATAACAGATGCTGGTAGCAAGCCCAATGACTCCTGCATCTTTCTGGATCAATAAAATATAGGACACAAAGAATTTTTGTAAGGTGAAGTCATAACTGAAAGTAAAGATTTATATTTTTCATATAGTGGTAATTCATGTTCGAATTACTTTGTTATTGCAGTGTCACTCCTATGAGGCACATGAGTAGTCTTGTGCCATTTATGAAAAACTTTTCAATATGTCAACATATTTATATTGGAGTTATAAAAGTTCAGTTCCATTCTCTATGAAAATTGCAACATTTCGTTTCTGCCTTACAAAAAAATGCATTATGACTGCTAAGCTGCTCACCTACTGTAAAATCCGTAGAAACAGAGTAATTCCAGGTGAGTAAATACATCTCTTGACTCTAAGATAGATCTTAAAAGATGCTGCTCCTATTAATTACACTGCATAACAAGAGCACAAAACTTGTATTATTCAAATCTATTGCAGTTTGGATCAATTAGATTGGAAAAAATGACTCTGGTTTGAGATTAGGGAGTGTATTTTAACAGTAGAAAGCATTGTAACAAGAAAGCAAAAAAGCTTTTAAAAAGAGAAAAGCAAGGGAAAAGATTTACTCAGGAAATTCAGAAACAATTTATTTAACCCGTGAAAGATAAGAGAGTTCCTCTGAATTTAGAAGATGCGGAAAGGGAGGAGTAGCTAGAATAGACTTTGCAACAAAATAAAAGTCCATTCCTCAAGGATATTATTCATTCCTCCTGACACAAAACTGTTTTCATAATTGAAGCAGCATATAAGTTGGTAATCAATAATAAAACTGACCAATTAGGTGCATGTATTTAATTGAAAATATACAAAAGCTTTTCTAGGACATGTGCTTATATATTGGACAGCCAGAATAATGCACCTGACATCTTGGGCTCCAAAGCTTTGGTCAAATGCCGTTTTATTTTAAACTCTCCAGGTTTCTTTGTTGGTAGTATTGCAAGTGACTAACCTGGCTTTCACTCTGAAATCTGTTCTTACTTTTTACAGTTTTTCATTACAATAATAAATGATAAAGAAATGTTTTTACCAGCTCTTGCAATTATACAGCCAAACTACCATAATACATAATATATAATTATCAACAAAACTCACTGAATACCTTGTGATTTCCCTTGTTGTGACAGATGTGCAATCAGTGAAACTTATTCACAATTTCAAAGCATTCTATGTCCTTGTGGTGCAGGCAAGTGACTAACATAATACTGCATATTTTATCAGGCCAGTCTTTTCCCACTGGACACTACACTGTGAATAATAAACCAGTGGAATGGCTTGCCTTTCTGGGTGCTCCATCACTGGAGCTTTTCAAAAAGAGCTTGGACAGTCCCGAAGGGTATAGGGTCTCCAAGGGAGTTGGACTACAAGACCTCCAAGGTCCATTTCAACATACAAGAAGACTAGTGGAAGTTTAACACTTGAATAACACTGATATTTTGTTACTCAAAATTTCCATCAGATTCATTGTCTTCATCTGTTTTAAGATTATGAGCAGCACTGATGTGCTGGCACCCATGGCAAATTGAGATGTCCCCATCTCTGTCATTTCTTTTTTCTCAGGTGGCTAAATAGCATATAGTTCTATATAGTTGACAGATTATTTCTCTGTAGTCTTGTCTACTCATGCTTGCATTGTTTTAATCTAAAATCATGGGAATCTATATGCACTTATCCATATGTACTTTCCTGGAATATGATATTGGGAAGGGTTATAATCTTGTTTCATTTTTATCAGGATTATATTTAAAAGGCAATATGATGCAGGTCTTTTAAAACTAATGAACCTTATCATTTCTATACCCTATACTTTAGGTTAGATTTTGATAAATTTCTATGTAGATTAGGCATTATATAGCAAATTTGTTATTACAGGATTATTGGAATATATTCCATGATTTCTCTGAAATTGCCTTCAGAAAATAAAGAAAAATCATTGCTTCACCTAACTATATTATGTCTGGTACAGCTGGATTAGCTAACAATGCTACAGAATGGATAGATGTGGACACCTAAAAAATTAGCATGTAAGAACAACCTTTCACAAACTTTATTTTTTATCTGCAAATTGATTTATTGATTAGACTGACTGATTTGTAAAATACTGAATCATGTGCAGTGTCAAAGCTTCCAAGATCACATCTTGAAATTTAATGGAAAACATTTATTTTTGTGTTATGATTCTAAGCTGCGGGTAGGATATTTTGATTTTTAAAATCCCAATCCTCCTAACCCCCTAAATAAAAGAAGGCCTTGCTCCTTCACTGAGGCAAATACATAAATTTGTGTATTTCATCATCAATGAAGATGCAGGATTTAGCAATTGTGAATATGGTTTCTCAGTTCTTTCTCTTTCTTTCCAGATGCTATTTTTCAAAACAGAAAGCTGTTTTAGTCTGCAGAAAGATGGAAGTCTCATCACTGGATTATATATACAAATGAGCCAAATAGAACAATGGCCAAACTAGCATTAGGCTGAAACACTCAATATGGCACTATGGGTGGATTCTGCAGCACAATTAGAAACATGCCTGTGCTTCCAAGAAAACAATTAAGTGCCATACAATTACATCTGTCTAAACACTTCATAGTCAATTAGGTGCCATACTACTCTGTCTGTCTAAACAAACTTCATAATACAAAACAACAGGTGGTTTATATTTTTAATGGACTACTCAGTTAAAGCAAAAGGTAGGATGTATTTTTATTTACTTCATTTTGATTACATACATACACTTTAAAAATCATTCAAGAAGTTAATCCCATTTTAAACATTTTAACCCTAACTCTAGGCCTGAAAATAGTTCAGATGAACTTGGTCCACTTACTCTAAAGCCATCATAGCAGTGTTGTCCAAACTTTTCAAAACCAAAAAGTAAGTTATAAGACCAAAACATCCACCTTATATTTTTCATATTTTTATTCCTCTACTTTTCCATTAATTTCTTTCCAATTCTCCCTCTGCTTTTATCTCTTATTTCAGTTCTCCCAAAGAGATACTGTTATGTGTTCACAATAGGTAAGATCCCAGCCTAGTTGGTCTTGAAGGTGCAACTGAAGTTCAGACCAAACCAGCCCACATTACTCAAATAGAGAATGCTTCTAGGAATCCTTTATATATTGGTAAATACAAGTGTGTGTATTTGTCTTTGCAGAAATACATCATTTAGTTCTCCAGTATTATTTCCATTGCAACTCTTCCCAAATAGTATTGTGAGTAGCCCAGAGGGAATTCAAATAGTTATATGTGGAAGTTATTGAATTATTTAGAAAAAAGTATCACTTGCATTTAATTTGATAACAGATGTTCTAGCAATCAAGATGCATAGCAAATTTATTAATAACCCTCATGATGTACCAATTTAAATCAAACTGCTTAACAAAACAAGGCCCACTCATTTTAAAATGCGCAATTCAGCTCTTTATAGAGCTGGCAAATTACAGTGCAGGGGATTTCCAATCTGGGGCAAGATTATTGCTAAACGCCTAAATAATAAAATATTGTTTTGGAAATCTGTAATCCAAGAGATGATTTATATACCTGAACATCAGGCAGAACTTTTGACAGGAACAGCTATCTGCTCGATAACCACCTTAAGAGTAATATAGAATGGAATTACAAGAGAAGCTACTGTATGTATAAGAACATGAAACAAAAATTAAGGAGCAATTGAAAACATCTGCAGTCAGTTCATGAAGAAAGCAGACCAGCACTAAATCTGCTCAAGAAAAATAGAAAGATCGGGAGTAATAATATTATTCTAAGGAAGTACTTGGAATACCCACATTTAATTAACATAACTGCAGTTCAACTGATAGCAGTCTTGGCCCTGGACTACAAAGCTGTGGGTTCAAATCCTTTGCCAGCCCTCTTGATTTCATCCCAGCTGCTGACTCAACAGTTCCTGTTTCTCAGAAAAGTGTTTTTCCACGAAATGCTATTCTGAGGCTTGGAGAAGGATGGCACGTAGGAAATGGTGCCACAAAGTCCAAAAGTACTTTACTTGTGAAAATAAGTGGATGTAGGAGAAACAGATAATTAAAAATTATACAGATGAGAAATATATTGCTACAATTCACTAAATCTTCAATTCCTCTGGGTTATTTCAGAAGCAAAAAAGCTTTGTGTTTCATTAACTTCACATTTTACTTTGATCTCAGTGAGTAAAGTATATTGCAATAATTCACTTAATAGATCTTGACTCCCTTAAGGACATTTCAGAAGAAAAAGGATTTTATTTTTTTCATTAACTCCCTATCTCATCTCAGTGTTAGTTTTAAGTTAATAAACATGGAGTTAATTTCAGCATATCATTATGACAAATTTCTAGAACATTCAGGATGCGTTGGGCTTTATTTGCAATGGGCAGTTTAATGTCTAGCTTGCTTTACACTTTGTCTTTATGTAAGAAATTCATGGTAGATTCAGTGAAATGTATTATTATACAATTGGAGATACTTCTGTAATCATAAATAAGGTGATTATTATGGTACAATTACTTTCCTTCTCATATAACAGAAGTCATGCAGAAATGGATGAAATTATTATGAAACATGTCTGTTACAGAAGATACAACATTTATAGTTGCACTCGTTTACAGTTGTACTATGCTAATGACTGCCTTGAATTAGCAATTCCTTTCTTACTACAGTTGTTGTTAACATTCCATGGCTGATCATCAGACCACTAAATAAGTTTGGCTTGGTCCTAATTCAAAAAAATCAAACTACCAGTTTCAAATAAATCAGTGCATTTCAACCACAAAATGTCATTTGGGGGGGGGGGGGTGAGCTAGGCTAGCAAAAGCAATATCAAGCACCTATTCCAACTGAATGATTCCTCCCCACCCCTAGGCTAATGCTCCATCAGAAAGATAAACAAAGGTGCTGTATCCTACAGTCATCTACACACTGAATAGTTCGCAAATTGGATTACAGGACCTATATCTATCATTATCATGGAGAGTCCCTGATCACTGATATTTGAGAACCCAATACTTTACAAATGGTCCCTTTACATGAGCAATCTAAATCAGCAATTGTTAGCAGCCTGATAACATTAAATTAAATAAAACCTGTGTGTTGAGCAAATTGCTAGTATATGAGGATTGATTTAAATCAATTGATAAGGCTTTAATTATTTATTTATATTTCGTGTTTCTAGACAGCTCATCTCCCTCAAAGGGGGACTTAATGAAAAGTTTCCTTAAATTCAAAGCAATCACCCATAAAGGAAGTTTTCTTCCATATGATCTACTGAAAAAGAGATAAGGCTAGGGCAATCATTATGATAAGGACATTTTAAATCTCTGAAAGAGCTTTGATTGGATTATTGGATCAATAAGGAAAAAGAAGCTGAATAATGTATCTCTTTAACATCTCTATATGTAAAAGTCAGAGATTTAGGTAGAAAGGCTGGCTACTCAAATACCATGGGCAAAAAGAATTGTGCTATTGGATTAGCCTGGTAATCTGTTCTCAAAGTGGTAGAGCCATGTGCCAGTGGGAAATACATAAAAGCAACAGGACCTCTCTCTCATGTTCCTCAGAAATCAACACTAACAGATTCTCTGCCTCTGTTGATGATCATCATTCTGCTCAGTTAATAGTCTTACTAAATCCTCTTTTAAAATTGTTCAAGTTAATTGTTCCAACTACATCATCAAGGGGTAAGGTCCATAATTTGACTATGAGATAAAAATTCTCACTTTAATCGATTTTGAATCACTTCCAGTTTAGATTACTTAGCTCTACAGTTCTTATTTTTTTGAGAAAGTTCACATGCCTTTTCCTGCAATATATCTCATTTTGTATGCTCACATCTCTACTTAATTTGAGCACAGGTCTAATTCAGGAGACAAAGCACTAGTTGAACAATTGGTTCAAGGTATTCCTTGACAGGTGGCTAGATGGAATCACCGAAGCAGTCGGCATGAGCTTAAATGGACTCCAGGGGATGGTAGAGTACAGGAAGGCCTGGAGGAATGTTGTCCGTGTGGTTGCGATGGGTCAGACACGACTTCACGACTAACAACAAAAATTCCTTGACAGTCATACAATTCTGAATAGGTATAGGTGTGATTATAACTTTAAGCTTTGATCAAGAATATAATTCATGGTGGGGGAGGGGATTGCTGTGTTCCAGAACTGAAGTGGAACTGGAGTTGGGAATGTTGGAACTGAAACAGAGTTTGGAAGTGGTACCAGGTCTCTTCTTCTGGATTGTGTCTACAAAGTAAGAAAAGGTGTGATGAACGATAGTGAAACAGCAGTTTCCCAGGGAGAAGAGAGTGATTCCTCCCATCAAGGAAGGGGATGAGACAAGAGGCAACACAGCTTGAAGCTAGATTGGAGACAAAGGAAAAGGTTTAGGTTGCCAATCCCTAGAATCTCCCAGGGTTTAGCTGTTAAGTGTCAACTCTGAAGCGAACCAGGCTGATGCCATCTTTGAGACTTCAAGGTTGCTACAAAGCGGAGGGGGGAAAGGGGGGGGGAAATTAGATAGCTTGGCTTTGCCATCAAAATAAAAAGTTTTCTTATGGGAACCAAGATCATTCCAACAGGTGGCTGAGAAGAGAAGTGGAGTAACCAGGCTAGGAACACTATTGGACAATGTGACCAATGACCTGGAAGGAAGGGGGAACTTTCACTTTTTAATTAGATGAAAACCATGGGAACTTTCAGAATCATTTTTCACCGGTTGCGACAATATGATGTATCCAATAAATTGTTCTTTGAGGAGTCTACCTGCCTCAGACTTCTGCTTTCAATGGGTGCATTACTTGGAATGCTGACAAGAAGAGTAGTACAGATAGTCTTCTAGTTGCAACCATAATTGAGTCCAAAATTTCTGTTGCTCAGCAAGGCAGTTGTTAAATGAGTTTTGCCCCATTTTACTACCTTTCTTATCACAGTGGTTAAGTTAATCACTGCAGCTGTTAAGTTAGTAACATGGTTGTTAAGAGATGTTGGCTTCCACATTGATTTGGTTCATCAGAAGGTCCCAAAAGGTGATCACATGATCCTCAGACGCTGCTAATGTCATAAATATCAGTTGCTAAGCATCTAAATTTTAATCATGTGACCATGGAGATGATGCAACAGTTGTAAGTGTGAAAAAAGGTTGTGCCACTTTTTCATTCCATTGAACTGTTCTAAGTTGAGGAATACCTGTATTACTTTAGTCTGGCAAGATTTTGTCTAAATGGTATAAAAACCGAGTTTTAGCTGGATTATTTTATGTCATGCTACCGTAAAATCTGTCACAATTTGCTAAAGTATCGAACCAAGGACGTAACTGATTTTATAAGAACAGATTACCTCTTGGCATATTTATTATTCAATAACGTTGGTTAGAAAATGTTATTAAGCTTACAACCATATTACAATATCTAGCACCCTTCTCCCGAACCCTATGACTATAGAGCTGGAACCAAGTAAAAGCAGCCAAAGCTGGAACAGCAGTTTGAAGCTGCTCAGAACAGCTCTGGATTTGGAGCAGGGGTTCCTCAAGCAGCCGGCAGCTGAAGCTGTGGGCCTCTTTTGGCTCCAAATCCAGCCTAAAAGGACCTAAAGCTCCACTGGAGCCAAATCTGTCAAACCCAGACTATTGTCAACAATAGTTCTGAGATCATAAGAAATGAAGTTGAAGTTACACCTGGCTTTGAAAACTGTGGGAGGGGATAGGGCGGGAATGGGGAATAAAAATGATGACCGACTGAAATGCCTTCGAAATTCATCAGCATCTATTTTGATTATGTGTGAAATACATTTTAGAACTTTGTCAATAGACTCTGGGTTTTTTTTTAATTTCATACACTTGATTGTTGCTCTAAGAAGGAACAAAAGCACTATGAAAAGTAGTGCATATTAAACTGTAGCTAGCAACATGCAAATTTAAATTTAAATTTCTGTGATTATACATAGAATGCTTGTTCTATTTATTCATATCCTGCACTTATGCTCAAGTAGCAGCAGCAGGAGTAGTAGTAGTAGTAGTAGTAGTCGCCGTCTTATTTTAGTAATTGAACACAACATATCATTAAAAGATAAAATAATACCCATCCCATTGTGTTAATAGTCTAACATAAATACTACAAATTCAGATTATAGAACATACCATAAAGTCATGATATTGATACCACTAAGACTGTACGTTTAAGGCAGGGGTGTCAAATTCATTTCCGTCGAGGGCCACATCAGCGTAATGATGGCCCTCAGCGTGCACGCGCGCACATTCCCCCTCAAAGAGAGGACTTTGATCTTTGATCTTCTCAGATGATTGACATGCACATGCGCAGTAGGCATGCGCCGGTAGGCGCATGCATGCAC
>JAOYMU010000010.1:5079569-5089744 GCA_025802295.1 Psammodynastes pulverulentus
AACAACACCAGAATGTTTCCTTCCTGCCTTCCTTACAGGATTAGCCCTGTAAAGTGGAAAAAAACAAAAGGAGATTTTGTCTGACAACCGGTTCTCCGAACTGCTTAGAAAATTAACAATTGGTTCTTGCAAATAGGCACGAACTTGTTGAATTCCACCACTGTCTCTTAGGGAAAACACAACTGTATGGTGCTATCATTCTTCTTTGCCTCAATTCCCCCTTCAGAACTGAGCATTTTGCACATGGTCTTCAACCCTTGCTACGAGCCAGCCTTAACAGGAAATATATTCTTCCCTATCTATTCCTGTCCCATCATTTTTCCCTTCTTCTAATATCTCCCTGTCATTGGCAAGTTTAAGGGACTTTTATTCCGTAAAAACACTTTGTATGTTGATTAATATATAAATAGTATTTTTAAGGGGAAACATTCTGCCTTAGAGTCTGACATCTGAGCTGCCCACTGCTTTCTCTTCCCAGACTTAACATGGCCTTTGCCAAAGTCTTGGCTAGAAAGTTGGTTTCCTAATGTAAATACAGTTAATTTATTGAAATCTTGTGTACGGGTGCCTTAGCTCGATACTGACATGCGTTTTCTAAAATCCAGCTGTGTTTTACATTTCAAGAGAAATAATTTATGGAACTAGGAAGTTAAGGGTAATTTTGGCTTATTCTTGATTTGGTAAAAATAAATTCATAAATATCTGTAGCGCCTACTGATGTTGTCTTTGTTTACACTGATTAGAGTTAATTATACTGGCAACGCTTTCCAATGGAACTATGCTTAAGATAATTGTCTCTTGTCAGATGCTGTAAAAAGGCAAAATTGAGCTAAATTCAATGGCTATTATCATAGATAATTGTTATTTGCTTATTGGTTTTAAGCATGTTTATCCTGTTCTTCAGATAGAATGGGTCTCAGAGCACATCACTTGCAAGGAAAATAAGTACGAGCCAATTTGGTGTGATGATTAAGATGTTGGCCTAGAAATTCTAGCCTTGCTTTAGGCATGAAAGCCAGCTGAGTGATTTTTGGTCAGTCACTCTCTTTTAGCCCAACTCATAACAGAACAGAACAGAACAGAACAAATAGAATAGAATAGAATAGAATAGAATAGAATAGAATAGAATAGAATAGAATAGAATAGAATAGAATAGAATAGAATAGTTCTTTATTGGCCAAATGTGATTGGACACACAAGGATTTTATTTCTGGGGCATAAGCTCTTGTGCACATACAAACAACAAAGTGATAGATCATAGATCGTAAATCATAGTTACAATCATTAATCATAAGATACAAACAGTTGTTAAATCATAATATATCACTAGGAGAAGGTAGTAGGAAAGATGAGAAGACGAAAAAAGAAGAGATGATGAGAAAGATGAGATGAGAAGCATAATAGCAATACAGCCTACTACATGGGTAAATATATTTAGGCATAAGAACATGCTGTGTGAATTATGTGTTTAGTAGAGTGATGGTGGGACAGGGGACTGTCTTTGTGTCTAATTGTTTTCACATGCAATGCCCTATAGTGGCTTCCTAAGGACAGAAGTTGAAACAGTTCATGTCCAAGATGTAGATATTTTCTCAGCCCTCTTTCTGAGCCATGCGGCATACAGATCCTCAATGGAAGTAGGTTGGTTGCAGTTGTTTTTTCTGCAGTCCCAACTATCAGTTGAAATCTGTACCTGTCCTGTTTGATTGCTGTGTCAAACAGTTATGGAGGTACAAATGACAGGTTCTGTATCAGCAGATCCTTGAGCAATCTGAGCTTTGTGAGTTGATGCAGGAAGAAGACCAGGCTGTTGTGGGGAAAATAGGAAGGGGAAGGAGTAGTATGCTTGCCACCTGGAGTTCTATATGAAAAAAAGATTAAAAATCTAAATACAAAAGCAGTGAACAAAAAGAATGCCTTTGCTCAAAGTCCATGTACCAGGTTTAAAATGGTACGTGTTATTTAATGACAACTCAGAAAAGATGTGCATAGTGCATTAATAGTAATAGTAGTAGTTGATAATAATAAAGCAAAAACAGTACCAATAGTAATAGGTATTTTGAGTGCAATCTCAATACAACTGGAGCACCACTTGAACACCATCGGCATCGACAAAATCATCACCAGTCAACTGCAAAGGGCAGCTTTGCTTGGAACAGCTTCCATCTTGCAAGGATACCTTTAATATTATTGAACAACAACATCTGCCTATCCCAGGTGCTTGGGAAGAACTCAGTAGATCAGGGGTGTCAAACTCACAGCCCGCTGGCCGGATGCATCACATGCTGGCCCTGACCCCGCCCAGTTTAAAAAAGGGGGAGAAAGTCCAGAGACATCACATGATGCCGCCATGACGATACGAGTTTGACACCCCTGCAGTAGATGAATAAAACTGCTGAGCTCTGCTGAGAGCTCAAAGTGACCTCCATAATTGTATCTCTTGCTTTATCCTAAAAGAACAATCCTATGAGATAGGCTGCATTGGGAAAGTAACTGGCCCAAATTTGGCCCACATTCATCTAGAGAAGTCTGGGATCAAGTCAGGGCTTATAACTGGGCTTCCCTTATTCAAATTCTATGTTAACCACTATACTGATTATTTGGATTTTTTAGTGGATCTAAGATACTTGGCAACTTTAAGACTTGTGGACTTCAACTCCCAGAATTCTCCAGCCAGCATAGCTCTTCCTAATACTGTCTCCTTTCCCAGGGCTCAAAGAATGTTCCTGCCTTTTTGTTTATGTAAACTTTTCAAATATCCTCAAAGTCATCTCCATGGCTCTCTATAGAGAGGTGTATAGATGATGCCATCAAGTTACTGGTTTGCAACCTCTGATTTTGAATGGGTGAAAAGCATACTATCCAGTGGTGGGATTCAATTTTTTTTACTACTGGTTCTGTGGGTGTGGCATGGTGTGGCTTGGTGGGCATGGCTTGGTGGGCGTGGTGTGGCTTGGTGGTCATGGCAGGGGAAGGATACTGCAAAATCTCCATTCCCTCCCCACTCCTGGGGGAAGGTTACCACCGGTTCTCCGAACTACTCAAAATTTCCAGTACTGGTTCTCCAGAACTGGTCAGAACCTGCTGAATACCACCTCTGAATTCACCGCTCTAGGCGTCTCTTATGTCTGCTCAGCTCTTTGAGCCACTTGATAAACTATGGGGTTCCATAAGATTCACATACACAGCATGATTATGCCCTCATCACCTGCTCCATCAAGTTGTGATTCTTCATGTAAACTGATGTGACTGAATACATTTGGCAATAGTGATCAAGTTTCTAACAGGCACAGGAACTGATCTAACAAGTCTTTCAAGCAAAAAACAAGAACAAACCTCCTGTTTCTATCTACGTAACCTAGCACTTGAAATTGTCAATACAATACCACACATTCACCACACATGTAAGTTGTCAAGCTACAAGAAAATTTATTATAAACAAGTTAAGGTCTTCTAAAATAAGTAGTTGGAAGGGTTATTCTCTCTTTTTCTCAGGACACTGAAAATAGGATTCAGTAATTCAAGTATACGGCTATGGCTGAAATTAACTGTTACTGCTATTCTGGCCTCAAGAAATTTTGATGGTAAGTAAAGCTCAATATTACATATCTACTTGGCTGTCTTATCTTATCTTATTTTTCAGAAGCAAGCTTTGATTTTATTATATATATATATATATTGTCATTCTGTGCTCTTTAAGAATACAAGTGAGTTCAGGGTTAAACATCTTTCAAATAGTTACAATATTGTATGGGTGGGGGGAGTTCATAACTTCCCATTTAATTGGATTCAGAGGTGGAAGAAGGAACTACTTAATTTTTTTGTCAGCTTTTATCTGCTCAATTTAACTATCCACGGAGGAAAATTTTTAAGTTTCCAATATTTTTCCACCAAATGAAAAACATACAAATGCAACTTATCAAGATGTTGATATTACAGTCAAGTGATGGGATATATTACATAGTGGGTTACTACAGAAGTCCAGGTGGGGCAGAGAGGTCACAGTTCCTTTCCCACCATCATAGTCTAATAAATATACTGTATATTTGAGAGAATAAGGAAGCTCTGGGATCTCTTAATGGAACCCGAACTGTTGCTGAGAAAATACCATAAGGAATTCCAGAAGCAGCAACCGTATCTAAAAGAGCAGCATGCTATCCCAAAGACTTAATTGGTTAAAAACAAATCAAAAAGTAAAATTTGGGGGCATTGAAAATAGAGTTCCTTTTTTCTTATTCTTCAGAGAATAGCTAAATGGCAAAATGTCTCTTTGATGAAGATTGTATTTCTTAATTGGTACCAACATTACTTGTGTTTCTTTTCAGCAAATGTATTTAGGTTGAATGTGCTTCTGTAATTACTGTAGTAAAAAGGAGATGGGAGGTGATCTAGATGAGGAAATCACCATCCACCATATCAGGGGTGTCAAACTCAATTTCATTGAGGGCCGCATCAGGGCTGTGGGGGGACGGGCAGGTGTGGCTGACTGGGTGGGTGTAGCTGACTGGGTGGGTGCGGCCACCTTGGCCACTCCCCAAACTGCTGGTATGTTTCCTCTTTGCATTGGGTAGTCTGAGCCGAAGCCATGCTGGCCTGATGTTTCCTCTTCGCATTGGGTAGACCAGGCTGAAGCCACACTAGCCCAATGTTTCCTCTTCACATTGGGTAGACTGGGCTGAAGCCACTCTGGCTGGAAGTTTCCTCTTTGCATTCAGTAGACTGGGCTGAAGCAATGCGAACCAGCCCCTTACATTTTCCAGGATGGCCCCGGGGTGAGCCAACCACATCGTGGGCCGGATCCAGCCCGCGGGCCTTGAGTTGAATGCATTTTGCAGAAAATGTAGGTCTAGCAGTGATAGGAAAAAGCTAATCAAAAATTTGGTGTTGGATACCTCTTCTAGCCTAGATGTCTCAATTCTGGATCCAGGAGACTTGGATTCTTCAACAGCCTTGATTCTGGGGATATAGAGGGAAGGTAGAAATAATTGTAAGAGAAAAATGCAGGATAGACAGGCAAAAGACTAGCAGAATGCATCCATGACCACCAACTAGCAGTCATAATACATGATAAAAAAACATCTTAATCTCACAACTCAAGGACAAATTCAACTATAGTTTCAGATGGGAAACTGTGGGTGTTCTAGACCAAACTAAATACAAAAATACTAGGGAATTCCTGGAATCTTGACATTTCAGAATAGTTTGTCAGCCATCAGTAGTCACATGGAAATAAACCACATTGACACACCATTCAAAAAGACTAAACTAAAAAACTAAGAATGGAACAAGGCTTGAACACATGCTCTCCAGCAGTCAATATTCAGATAAGCAGGGATTAACACCAGACAAACAATCAAGCAGGAACCAATACTATAATCAAAGAACCACCAGGAAGAAAAATCACATCCCTACCAATACTGCTAGGGCAATCTGCTGTATATAAACAGGGAGCAAACCCCACGCTCACTAGCAGTGATGATTTAACCTAGTTGGTAATGAAATATCTGCAAGCAAAAAAACAAGCTCAGAGAGCACCAAGGACTCCACAATATGTAATCCATCCTGTCAGTGGTGGGTTCCTACCAGTGTTGCCACCGGTTCGCTGAGTGTGCGCACTCCCCCCTTCTGCGCATGAGTGTGTCTACTGGCATGCACCTACTGCGCATTTGCACGCCAATCAGCTGAGAGGACTCTTTGATCCTCTCAGCTGATCGTTGGAGTTTTTTTAGCTGCCGGTTCGCCCGAACAATAGTTTTTCCGAACCAGTAGAATACCACCTCTGCATCCTGTGCTTTTCAGTATTCATGTATACCCAAAGGTGCAATACAAGGAGGGAGCAGAAACACCCACACACTTTACTACACTACACAGAATACAAATGCCTCTTAAAGGACACAGCTGGTGAAAAGATTGGGAAAAAAATCCTTCCTTTCTATTGACATAACAGTCTCACATTTGGACCCCAAACTAACATTTAAAGAATAACATTATAGCTGGGATAGGCTGATAAAATTCAAGGTGAAGTTTTTAGAGTTTTATTGGGATCGATATATTTTGACAGGTGTACTGTGCTGCACAAATACACAGCTGATTTAAAGATGTTCAAGTGGCTGCTATGCTTTTGGCACATGGTCCAAACCAATGTTTTGTAAAGAAATGTGAAATGCCTTGTAGCTCTAGAATATATATTAAAATATAAAATATAGTAATTTATATTTCTTAGCTTCCATGGAAGCGGTCAATTACATAGAGTCTAGAGTTTTCTAACAATCCCTTCATTAACATAAAAACAGAAACTGTTCTTAGCTCCTTCTCATACAGAATTCAATAACTGTTTGGTTTGGTTTGAATTTGTAATGTAGATGTGACTTTAATTTCAAAATTTCTAAACAAACAGGGAAATAACTACTTTTAAATTTCTTCTCTGTGTTTCAGGGCTGTCAGCTTTCAAGGTTTTTACACATAATGGACTTAGAAACAATACCATTTTGCCAAGAATACCTAGTACAAAGAGGTACAATAGTGAAGCCATATTACTGGCTAACAATGAGCCAAAACTGTACTAAATGTCCATATCATATACAAACAGGGGAAGTAGCACGAGTTCCTTACACAGAATTTCAAAAGGCTTTTGGATTCCCATATGGGCCAACGGATTACCAAAATAAACACCTTCTTTTTTACGAGTTGAGACATGTATCAGGTAAATTAATTCAAAAGGGCCAAGTTACAAACTGTGAAGAATACAACATCCATCCAGAATCAATGCTATTTGAAATGGATGGTTATCTAGACTCAGTTGTACACAATTGGGGGAACATTGCATATATATTTCTTTATTCAAATTATTCTCCTTGTAATGAGGCAGAGCATGGGTGCATAAGCAAAATTTACAGTTTTTTAATGAAGCATCAAGACATCACACTCTGCATTTATTTCTCACAGCTGTATCACACAGAGGAGGATTTCCCTGTGTCCATCTGGAATTGTGAAGCCTTGCAGAGCCTTGCCGGCATGTGGCCTCAGGTGACACTGAATCCCCTCTGTGGTGGACTTTGGCATTCCCTCCTCTATAATTTTGTGAGTTCTATGCCGCAAGCAAGATTCTACCACCCAATTTTGCCTATAAGAACCCTGGCTGATAAAAAAAATGCAACGCAAATTCGCAGTATAACAGGAATGAAATTGCCTTTCGTTAACACCTTGTCTCAGCCAATTTATGGAACTTCAAGTGCTGCACCAAGTTTGCAAAACTATTACTTATCAACTTCAAACTACCCAGCAGAACTGACAAGTAGCAGATTGCCTCCAATGGGAATGCCACCATTTCATTTCACACCGCCTATTAATACTTTGCCACCTTTATACAAGAAACCTAGAAACATTGTCAGACATGTAAACATGCCAAATGAGTCATTAAGCAAATTATTACCAAAGGAAAGATCTCTTCACAGGGGAAAAAACATTACTGAACACTTTCAAACAAATCTACAGAGCTGGAATGCTGTAGAATGAAAAAGGATTAAATTCACATCATATAAAATCAGAATGCAGGACTAGGCAATTCATAGGAAAGAATAGATAAAGCAGTGAGTTAAGAATATGGAGAAGAACATGAACATTTCCTCCATATATAATTTGTATATTGGAAAAAGACACAGAATATCAACTGCCAGCAGCTGAAGAGAAGATGGCAAAGCAAGCTTTTGGGTTTTTCACCAGAGCCATTTATAGTAATAGCAACAAAGCAATGGGCAACTGTGAAGGCTGTTTCTCAAACTGATAAGAATTTAAGTGACTACTTACCTAAAATCAGAGTACAGATCCCCTCTCCCCCGCCGCCATCTGAGAAATCAACCTTGCCATACCACAATGAAGCTATGAAAAATAATAATCAGAAGTTCCTAATGTACAAAGATTTATTTTGATTCTAAAGATAAGAGTTTACATGGTGCAATCTTATAACATTCTTACTTTAATTAAGTTTACCTATGAGAATTCTGCTTGGGAAAAAAGTTTTACTTTTGGTTCAGGCAGCTGTCACCAGTTGGGACAGTAACCTTCTGTTTTCAATTTCAATAGAAAATTTCTTTCAGGCCAAAGATACCATTTGATGTTGTTATGTTGATGGATACATTAAAGTAAAATGGACAGAACTAGGACAAAAACATAGCTGAGGTGAGGGCAACTCTCAAAAAAAGGGGATAAGATAGGGAAAAATTATATGGCTCAAGTGTTTTGTGTGTGTGTTGTAAATTTGCCATCTTTCTGGCACTGCTATAATTGATTATGAACTGGGTAATATTTTTTTCTATTGCTTTTTGTTTTCTGCAATAAATAATTCAAAACTGAACATCTTTGTGGAAAAAAACATTGTGCATGGTATATTCCTATATAGAACCTCACATAATTATTTTTCAAAATACATTTTTGGGTGATCAAGAATGCTACAGTAAAATTGCTTTTTAGCTTCTGTTAATCAGTGTTAACTTATAAAATGACCTGTGAAAGTTCCTGTAAAACTGAAATCCACACAAATGTTCTACATCAGAAATAAACAAAATGAGAGGAAGATCCTGCTTGAAACAAATTTTGGCAGCATAAGAGATGTCTGCTCTTGAAGCAGCAGAAAAGCCCATCAAGTTCCATGAGACTGATCCACAAGCCATGTGATCACAAGCATACTGATAATTTAACCTCTTTATTTATTTAGTTTGTCAAGCATATATGAGGAAAAAAAAGATTAATACAAGTATGAATATATCATATAAACATGTAAGTATAAACATGTACGAATAAAAAAAGACATTAAGACAGGAATGGTAGGCACATAGATGCACTTATGTACGCCCCTTACAGACCTCTTAGAAATGGGGTGAGGTCAACAGTAGACAATCTAAGGTTAAATTTTTTGGAGTTTGGGGACGAAACCACAGAGTCAGGTAGTGCATTCCAGGCATTCACAACTCAGTTGCTGAAGTCATATTTTCTGCAATCAAGTTTGGAGTGGTTTACATTGAGTTTGGATCTATTGCATGCTCTTGTATTGTTGTAGTTGAAGCTGAAGTAGTCATTGATGGGTAGGACATTGCAATAGATAATTTTATGTACTAGGGTCAGACTGAAGGCGACGTAATTCTAAATTGTCTAAGCCCAAAATTTCGAGTCTGGTGGTATAAGGAATATTGTTGTGAACAATAGAGCGAAGAACTCTTCTCGTGAAGTATCTCTGAACTCTCTCAATTGTATTAATGTCCGATATGCGGTGTGGGTTCCAGACAGAGGAGCTGTATTCAAAGGATTGGTGTAGCAAATGTTTTATATGCTCTAGTTAGCAGTTCAGTATTACTAGAGAAGAAGCTATGCAAGATTAAGTTAACAATTCTTAATGCTTTTTGGGCAATGTTGTTACAGTGGGCTCCGGCACTTAGATTAGAGATAAGTACTCCAAGGTCCTTTACAGAGTCTTTTCCTTTGAAGTATTTTTTATAAATTATTCTTTGCTTTGGTAGACTTTTCCATTGTTGTGCTGTGAACTAATCTTGATCATAATGAAAGACAACTGAGAAATTGATTAAATAAAATCTCAGTGAAGCCAGCAATCATGCTCATCTTAAATTAGTGTTTATTCATTCTTCTGACTCTTTTCATAAATGCATTGAACTTTAAAAAATAGACCAATTTATGTTTGGTTAAGATTAATCCAGTACATAAAAAGCTCTACTCTAACAAACAGTTGAGGTGAAATTATCTTTTTAAGGTGTTACAATATTTTTAATTTGCTAACTCATTTAAGTTATCTTAATTTAGGAAGGGGTGAGCCAGTAGTCAGATTCAAAATTTTTTACTACCGGTTCTGTGGCCATGGCTTGGTGGGCATGGCAGAGGAAGGATAAAAAAGGATACTATAAAATCTCCGTTCCCATCCCACTCCAGGAGGATACTGCAAAATCTCCTTTCCACTGCACTCCAGGGGGAAGGTTACCACCGGTTCTCCGAACTACTCAAAATTTCCGTTACCAGTTCTCCAGAACTGGTCAGAACCTGCTGAATACCACCTCCGGTCCCATCTATTAGGGATGTGTATCTGGTGATACTATGGAGGCTGGAACATTATTTTCATTGGGGTACAATTGGTCCCCAATAGCTAGTTTGAAAATTGTGGTGGTTTTCAG
>JAOYMU010000010.1:5148073-5158360 GCA_025802295.1 Psammodynastes pulverulentus
GTACCGTTTGATCCACGGACCGGTACCGGTCCGCGGCCCGGGGGTTAGGGAAAACTGGTCTATTAGACAACTGTATGGTAATTGTTGAAGCCAGCCAGCCAATCTGGAAGTCTTCCTGCATAAGGGCGTAGAATCAACCTAGATATTACTTGCCACCTGCTTGAGTAAAGATCATGGGCAATGGATCCTGAAGAAGGGAACCGATCGTGCTGCCTGACTGCATCTCTCTGGCACTGGCTAGTCCAGCTCCTGGTCTTAGAAGCGAGAGGATCTTTATTGCTTTCAGAGCAGCTTGGACATGGTGCTTGGTTCAAAGCTCTGCTAAGCTATTTCTTCAAAGCCACACATGCTCCTAACCAAGTGACAAAGCGGTCCAGAAGGAAAAAAAAAGAGAAAATTATTAGTTACCTGATTAAGAGAGAAGCCTGTGAGCGATAGGAAAGATGGCGACTGTGACATCAGATCTGATGGTTTCTCCAACAGTGATTTCTTCAGGATAAGGGAAAGAGAGCAATAAAGCTTGTTACTGACTTGCAAGTCAGCTAATATAAAAATAACAGAGTGGAAAGTGTCCTGGGGGTTCATATAACATGCATGAGAACAAGAATCATATTAAAGATCCTTGTATTGTATTACTTCCTTTTGCTATATGATAGAGGCGCTTAAAGTAAATATGAATAATTTGATTAAATTGAGAATGATAGCAAATAATGCAGTCAGTTGCATACGAAGCTCTCAAAAAATGGCAACTGATTTGGAAAATTTCCTACTAAAACAATAGGCTTTAACACCTCATGTAGTTGAAGAGCCCTAAAATTGCAATTTATTAAACTATTCTTTAGGTATGAATGTATGACATATACAAACTAATCGGTCTCTGCTCAAATATGAAAGCTTAATATCTGAATTAATATTTTTCCATAACCACAATCCTAATAGTATTTAGGGTTTTATTTAAAAAAAAAATAGATGTTGCAAATAATTTGTTAATGCAATTAATAAATTCACATTAGCCAAAATATTGTGTTAAATACAATCTGATTAAAACAATTAAAACTGACTAATATGCAGAGCTGTATCTGTTTTGCAAGCCTGTTCTTGAGTGTGGGGGAAAAAAAGAGAAATATTGTTTGAATGAAGACTACAGTTTCATTAGAAACTCCAATTTCATACAGCAGAAACAAGATCCTATATAATTTATCTCCAGAGGAAAACATGGAAGTATGAGAGAAATCCTATAGAGTTGCTGGCTTTCTCTGTGAAAAGAAAATCAGAATAAATTGCACAACATTGTATAACAATTATGCAAAACTGCTTAATTTGCATAATCTTGCGGGGAATGAAAGTTTCTGATTGGTTGGTAAAACAAATTAATTTTAAAGCAATTTTTTAAAAAAGGTAAGCGGATGAGCTCAGGGTTAGTATCATATTTTGGCTTTAATTGATGTCAGTTGGACATATATCTGCAGATAAAAAACCACATACCTTCAACTCTCTTATAATGGAGGCCCTGCCCTGACATTGTCATTAGGATTTGATTGGAAAGGATGCAATCAATGCCAGCTGCATAATTGAAATCGTTAATCTCAAATGATACTGGGGAGATGAGCAAGAGTAGCATTCAGTCTAAAGAATTACTGGTCAATGACTAATAAATTTCATGGGTTTTGTCTAAAGATTTCATATTCTTCTTTCACCTCTTTCTTCAGAAAAAGAAAATATTTTGGGTTTATGGAGGATAATTACTGTAAATTGCTTTATGGTACTGGAAAGATAATTTAATAGTAACTGTCAGAAGATACATAAAAATCAACTCAAAATTATATGGAGACAAAAATATTCTGCTAAGGTAATTAAAACAAAACCCAACACTGCAGGGATTTTTTTTATGTCTGATAACTGAAGGCCAACTTATTTCACAAATTCACTGAAATAATAATCCCAGAAGGATTATGTATGCATAATCCCACTGCATTTTAATACAAATCAAGCATTTTGATTGAACTTTAAAATTAACACATGTACACACACACACGCATGCACACACACACACACACACACACACACATACACACAATCAGCAAGCTGAATCCAGAACTGCAACTCCATAAACTCAATCACTTTCCTGAAATTTTAACCAATTCCCTTCTCTTTGCAGCCTCCTATATCAAAAAGAATCTGTTCTGGAATACTGGAAGATTGTGTAACATAATACATTACTGGGATTTGCAAAGGAAAACCAGAAATAGCATCTCTTCCTTCCCGTTCCTATTCTCCAGTTAAGCAAGAAGGCTCCCATGGAACCAATGATAACGAAAGGAATTCCTTCATTTATCAAAGGATCCAAGACATATTTCTAAATATTTAGATCATTAATAACCTTCCATTCAATAAATATGCCCAGTTACTGTGTTTACAAAGTAGAAACTGTTTCTGAGAAACAGTGACATTTCTAAAGACCTATCACTGAAAATAAATTTATACAAGGTAATCCAAGATCCTACCAAGCTGAACTATAATACTTCTTATTAACTATGCTTTGTGTATAGACCGATGCTCTTGAGTTCTCTTTGCAGCTTCTCATCTAACCATGCATCTCTGATGTTGACATAAACAGTTCCATGTAGCTGGGCCATCATTTTAAGGGAAGTAGTGTTTAGCCAATTCCACATGGGAGCTGTAGTATATAAATAAAGACATACCGGTATTTCATATGTATATATGTGAAACGACCATATAGAAATTCAACCTCTAGGATCTAAAATTTACAGGGCTTCACTTTTCTTACCTTGCCATCAAGCATCCTAGGTAAATATATAATTAACAGGAAAAAAGAAATCCTAGTGATTTTATGACAATAGAATCTCTCTTTCTTAGCATTTTAATTAGAAATTAGAATTTAATTAGAAAGGCTTTGGATTTTCACTAAGGTTGAACATATATTACGGCAAAGGATTTCTCTACCTTTTGTGGTAAAATACATAGAATCTCCTTAATTAAGGACTTTTCTGCATTCATGACCCCAGGAACGACCCAGGTACATAAATGTCACATATACTTGAAATACATATGACTTTTATGTTAATCTATGATACCCTCAAATTAGATTTTTGAAAGATGAATCTATCAAGGGTTACTCCTTTTCCAATACTAGAGAACAATACTTTCTATCAGCAAAATCTGGGAATGATAAGAGGGAAAGCTGCTATTTTCATGTTCCACATCTGGTTGATTAATGAAATTTGCATGAAACCCCGATATGGCTTAAACCAGTTCTTACTGATTATATTAACAAATATGAATGTTTTTCATCTCAATCTTACTTGAAGGACTGTACGTTTCTGCCTGATAAATGTCGAAACAGCTTGGGTAGCCTTTAAAAAAAGGAGATCAATGGACCCCATGCAGTCCATTATTTTCTACACTTCTTTAAAGTAGAATGTCTCATTTCATTAAAATTAATTAAATGGCTAAGAAACGCTTGCTACATCTTAAGTTCATAGTTCTAGCCTCTTAATGCCTATTTTATTGACATTACAGAATGTAAAGGTATATTCACTTTTCTACCAACGCAGATGGAAAACATAACTACAAAATTCCCTGCAAGCCAACCAGAATCTGGATCGTGTAAGATTGCAGCTTTCTCATACTGTGCTTGAATAAGAATTCGGGAGCAATAATATGGACAAGTAGGTTGTAGTAGGCTGGCACACTTTCATTACCCCCAATTGAATAGACTTGGAAAGTCAAGGTTGCCCATTTTTGGAGAACACAGGATTTGGTGCAGTATGGTTTAAAATGGCCACTTTTCCAATATTTACAAAGAATTGTGTATTGCGCCAGACAGGAGCAACCCTGATAGAACATTACATCTGTTTAAAAGCTGCTTTCTCCTATAAGATCTCCATTTCCCCCATTAAGACAATTTAAGCAAGGAATATAGATTTCAAACCTCCAACTGACCTTGCAAGGGGAAAAAAAAAAGAGGGCAAAATCAGAGCAAGAAGCAGCAGAATTAAGTCAAATACATACAAAGAGGCTTCGTCCAGGAAGAGAGGCGAGAGGCCCCAGCAGTGCTGGGTAAAGATCAGGAGGATTAGAGAAAATCAGCTCTTCCTCCTCCTCCAAGGCAGCCAAACTCTTTAACAGGTCCGGAGGAAGCAGAGGGGAGCTCTTGGGGTCCTAGTGACAGAAAGGAGCACAGTGAGATGCAGCATGGAAAGACAAAGAAGCAAGAACAGCAACAGACAAGCAAAAAGTTTAAAGGCCCAAAGAGACCCATATGAACAAATGCAAGGCAAGGAGAAAGGGGAGAGAATGCAAAGATAGGTAAGCCAGCATGCAAAAGCTAGTCAAAGAGGTAAAGACGAGAGGAAGACAAGATTCAAAAGGGAGAAAAGAGAAAGCAGGGGTAATATAACCTTCTGTTTTGTGCTTTAGGAGTCACTTTCCTTCCCTTCATGTTTGAATGTATAGATAAACAAAATATCGGCATTGACATTTGAGGAAAATATAGTCCATACTATCTGACTTAGCAAATGTGTGCAAAGTAAGTTGTTATTCAGCACCTTAGTAGTTCTGTAAGGTGCAGACAGTAATTTTGCCCATACACAAGATATAGTTATACCACCTTATTGATCAAAACTGGAAGATCTAGTCTAGAGCCAGAATTTGAGAATTCTGCCATATTGTATATACATCTAGACAGGGCTTTTCTTCGGCACAAAAAGGTGCCGGAACGCTCCCCCGCGCTCCCCCCGTCGCGCGCTAAAAAAACCCGGAAGTAATAGCGCGCGATTGGTCGAAACGCGTCACGTGACGCGGACCTCGAAAAAGGTGCCGGAACGCAGTACCGCTGCGATCCGGCAGAAAAAAAGCCCTGCATCTAGATCAGGGTGCAAACTCAAGGCCCAGGAGCCAGATCCAGCCCACGGGGTACTTAGATCTGACCCCCGGGGCTGCCCTGGAAACAGTGAAGGATTGGCCCATGATGCTTCTGCCAGCAAAAATGGGCTCCCAAACTCTGTTTTCGGCTGCCACAGCCTCCTGAAACCCCCTGCTAGTGAAAATGGAGCTCGGGAGGGTCACACACAGACCTCCCGAGCTCTGTTTTCACTGGCAGAGGGTTGCAAGAGGCGGTGGCAGTTGAAAACAGAGCTCAGGAGCCTATTTTCACCGGCAGAGCACTTAGAGCACCACAGGCACTCCCGACACTGAGCTGACCACGCCTACCCTGGCCACACCCATCCTGGCCACACCCACCCCAGAGGTCAAACACAACTCAGATGCGGCCCTTAGTGAAATCGAGTTCGACACCCCTGGTCTAGATTCTAGACGTATATACAATATGGCAGAATTCTCAAATAATGCAATACTATGATCCCCTAAAACGATAAAATGAATTTTTGCAACTCATGTCATGAATAACGCTAAATAAATAAGTGATATATAAAACTGATTTTGCAGATGACTAGATCTAGATTTAGCTCTCTCTCAAAAATAAAAATTACTCTTGGCTTTATTATTCCTTCTGCATTCCTTATCTTGTTGCAGGTCACTCAAAGTGGGAGCAGGTTTTGACTGTCCTTATGATTACCACAGGCAAAGCAGAAACAGTCTCAAAACTTGGGGGCAAGTTGGTCCCTGTTTTTCCTAGGCAAATCCACCGTAGGCTTGCCCAGGCAAAGCTGGAATAAGTTTTAGAGTATTCCTACTCTACTTTGCATGCACTGCTAAAATGTCTGTGGCTCCCTGTATGTTGCTTGCAACTTCCTAAGGGATACAACTCATATTTTGAGAGCCCTTCTATAACATAGAAACTGGACTTAAAAAAAAATCACTGAAAGTTGTTGAAAGTTTCCAGAATGCTACTTGTGAGCCAAGCAAAATCCTTCTTTGATCTTGAATATCACAGCTTCCCTCTTGGTCCATAAAAAAATGATCTGCCTTTTTTACCTGTTCCTGACAACAATGTAGTTCATGCCTGAAACATATAGTATCCTAGGACAAATACTTCAAAACTGTTACAGCTGGGATAAAATCAAGTCTTAAGGTTATTGAAATTAATCTAAATATACAGAAGTTAAATCTGAAAGATAAAATATTATAGAGCTTTATGATATTCTTTTGTAATATTTCTAGCAAACCCTCACAGGAAGGTCAAAAAAAAAATTATAAACCTTTAACATATTTGCAACTACTAACAGGAAGCAATTGGCTCCTTTGCTTTTATTTTTAAAAAGGTGGTATTATATAGGAATAAGAAGATTGAACAGTGTTAGTTTTATCTCTTATCAGGGCTACCACCTGTAGGCTTGTATAGAAATCTCTTGTCAGGAAAAACATAGGCATATACTTAGGAATGTTGACTTATGACTTTGATGGACTGCTGCAGTTAATTACTTTTTTGGAAGTGATTTTGTGCCTCGATTATTTTCCTGCACACACGGTTCTCGATAATATCCCCCTGAAATTAGATTAGTTCCATCCCTTTCGATAAGTCCTCAAGACAAGGCTACGTTGCCAGGCCTGGGGCTCCTAGAGACTTGCTCAGATGGCTCCTTTGTAGAGGGGGCCATTTTTATCCTTCTCCCATGTTTGTATTTTTCACTTTAATGATAATTATTAATATAGATTTTTATATTTTTGTTATTTATTTATTTATTTGTTTTCTGATTGTTATGCACCATCCAGAGTTGCTTTTGGTGATTGATTGACAGACTGATAAATAAATAAATAAACAAACAAACAAATAAATAAATAAGTGAGGCAGGGGGATTAGCCCACCTTGTTTTCTTGGTTTTAAGCAACTCTACCCTGTAATGAATCACTAATGTGGAAACGTAGACAAGGCAGTGTGAACTTTTATCCAAAGTTTTCAAAATAATTCTTAACTGGTTGTAGCTATTTTTCAGAGATTTAGATCTCCTACAGTATTGGAGTGCCATCTTAACTCATATTTAGATTCATTTGGAGGTTTCTATTTGAAATTTCCCTGACAAAGTCAAGGAACAACTGACAGAAAAGAGGTTGTGTTTACTTTCTCTATATTTAGGGAGTATTCAACTATTTAAATATTGATTTATACAATCTTAGAGCGATAAAGCTTGAGAATAAATAAATTTACATTTTAACTGGAAAGTTTTGGAAGAAATCCATGCCCAACTTGGACTTTAGAATTTGCCACTGGATAATGATTCATTCCTCTCCTCTTGTGACATTTTAAGTTTTAAAAACCTTACGTTGGATATCAGCATTATACTACAAGCAAGCGGCACCTTATGATGTTGCTAATTATTTCTTTATATATTGCAATGTATACATATGTACATAACACACCCTGGCAAAAGATGCTGGGGAAAGAGGGGAGTGAAGCAAAGCCTGCCTAAACCACTGTACTGACCAACTACCTGTATCCTTTATTCTGGTAACTACAGTAAAAGTTCTTTCCAATTCTCAGATTTATTATTCTTTTCAATAAAACGAACAGAGCTTTTGTTCTGCCTGCCTTCCCCCCAAATTATTGGAACTGGCAGGAAGTTCTGTAGTCCTACAAATAGTAAGTATTCTCCATCAGCACTAAGACAACAGGCAAAGTACCATCCCTGCAACTATTGGCTGGTCCTAATGAAGGGGAGGGAGAGGAAAGTCAGTTTATCACATGCTGCTGCTGTTTGGCAGAAAAGTTGGTCATCATGTTGTAAAATCTTTGCTATGGGGAAATTAAATTAATGGGTTATGCAATGTAATATGTTAAACGTTTTCTTCCACACATATATAGCTATCACTCAATTCCCTTGAGGCATATTCAGTATTACCCAGAATACCCAAAAATGTGGAAAAAGTGAAAGAAATGTAAGAGGAGAAAATATAGCTAAAACATTTTATCACCCTGTCTCTTGATATCTTGCAATCTTTGCAAACCATCTCGCTTCCTCCACATTTATATCATCACTTCACTATTGTTTATCTATTTCAGGCAAGTTGTTAGACAGACAGACAGACAGACAGACAGACAGCTGTTTAATGTGCCTGTACACTGCATACAACCTTGCAAAGTTGAATTTTCAGTGTTTATTCTTTTATTTGTTTAGCTTTGCAATGCATTTCTCTGAAAAAAATATATAAAAAAGATGCTTTTCTGCATTTTGACTTGCAAAGCATATATCATGAAGTGAAGAAGTCTGAGTTATGAAATGTTTGACACAAGTGTAGAGTTGCAGATTGGATGCTGAATGTGATAAGAGCTGTGTAGGATTAAAGTAACGCATTCATGAGAATGGTTCAACACTGAGAAGGGAGTAAGAACAAAAATGTGTGGCATCCCCTTGGTTATTTAATGCACTTATGGATGTAAATGTAGAAGAAATGCACCATCAAAAGTATGCGAGTTAAGGATGTGGATATATATGTACTTTTGTATGCAGAGAATGCAATGCTGTTAGAAAAGAATGCTAATGGCTTGCTGAGAATTGAGGAGTATAGATCTGAATGTTAATGTAGCAAACGTTCAAATCTGACAGGAAAAACAAGAGTGAAAAATGTCAAGTTATGCTTAAATGGCAAAAAAAACCTAGAGCAATAGATTGATTTATGGGTACTACTGAATACATGTGAGATGTGAGAATGGATGAAGAAATGTCAGGGCACATAAATTCAAGTAGGCAGCTACTAAGTATTTATTTATTTCTATAGCTACCCATCTCAGCAGATATCTGTCAAAAGCAATTAATGTTTGTCGAAAAGAAGCAGAAATGGCTCATAGTGCTTCTTCTGTCCACTTTTTGTATGAAAGTAAGAGTTGGGTATGTCAGCAGGAACATCAACATTGAATGTAGTGGGTGCAGATTACTTAGGAAGTTGCGGGGTGGGAGTGTTGTCTGAATGGGTATTAAATTAATGAGTGTTGAGTACAAAAAGTAATAGACCAGTAGAAGGAAGCAAATTGAACTGGCCTGGTGACAATGAGAACGAATGAGGACGGAATCACAGAACAAATATATGAAAAGCGACTAGGTCAAAAAGAAGGGAAAAAAACAAAAGTTTGTGGCTGGATAGAATGGATAAGATCTTTAAAAGCAAGTGAAGTAAAGAACAAAAGGCAGTGGGAAAAAATAGTGTGTATGACTTTATTGTACTCCCTTTCTCTTCTTTGTATAACATTGCTTATTAAATGGGAACTGTGTAACAGCTAGATACTTATGTATGACTTTTAGAGAACTGTTACCAAATGTAAAAACAAATGCATGTGTATTTAGGAAAAGTCACAAACTAACAGCACAAAGTGTATTTTTGCTGTTGTTGGCAGACCGTGCGGAAGTAAACCTATTGATGTTTCTTGTTTGCTGGCTGATAATGAATAAGCTCTCCTGGACACATAAACCAGAGTCCAGCAGAAACTACTGGTGCCCCTATTTAGGATCCTTTCGTCACAAACCCCTCAACATCTGTCTGGCCTTATTCCTCAATACAACCCTGATCGCTTTTTACATACGCTGAGCAAAGCCTTCTTTGGGATATTCAGCCCAGGATTATAATCTCCAAGCTGTGTGCCTAAAGGATTCCATTCAATTCTTTCTGTCTTTCTGGAAATCTCACAGCCTTTTAGATCGTTGTATATCATTTGATTATTACAGGGTCTGATTGTTCCATCCCACTTGTATTTAGTTGACAGATTAACATATCCAGAGAGTCCTCGATTTGCAACAGTTCATTTCGTGACTGTTCAAAGTTACAATGGCACTGAAAAAAGTGACTTATGACTGTTTTTCATACTTATGACCTTTGTAGCGCTCCCATGCTCGTGTGATCCATTGGTTCATACTTATGACCGTGGCTGGGTCCCAAGGTCCTGTGATTCCCCTTTTGCAACCTTCTGACAAGCAAAATCAATGGGAAAGCCGGATTCACTTAACAGTTGTGTGACTCACTTATCAACTGCAGTGATTCGCTTAACGCTTGTGGCAAGGAAGGTCATAAAATGGGGCAAAACTCACTTAACAAATGTCTCACCTAACAACAGAAATTTTGGACTCAATTGTGGTCGTAAGTCAAGGACTATCTGTGCCTTTACAGCCAAGAAACTAGGGAGGATCTCTCCTGACCCACTGGACCCACCCATATTTCTCCGGGGGCGGGCTAAGTTGCCTTTTATCTCACTATTCCCTTGGCTGTGTTTCTTCACCCTGTCTCCAAACATCGTAGAATAACAAGAGTTGGAAGGGACCTTGGAGGTCATCTAGTCCAACCCCCTGCTCGAGCAGGAGAGTCTACTCCAAATATTAGCCT
>JAOYMU010000010.1:5254784-5267224 GCA_025802295.1 Psammodynastes pulverulentus
CGCTTAGAGAGGGCTGTAAAAAGCACTGATAAGCGGTATATAAATCTAAAGTGCTATTGCTAAAGTGCTATTGCTATCAGGTATTGTGTTTACTACCTGTAAGATTAGACATTGCAAGAGCTATTTATGCCTCTGTAAAAAATTACATGTGATTAAATATTTATTTAGCAGAGGTTTTTGTCATTCTGTGATATAGTTGTTTCTGGTTAAACTCCATGTTTCTCTGTAGCTTGCATACATATATTAAAAATAATGTAAGTGCATGGTTTGTTTTTTTTAAAAAACAAAGAACTATACATTGATCAAAGAACAAGAAAAGCAAACAGGAGTCTTTTGTGGGAGAATTCAGTCAATTTCAAACAGCATGAATGGTGAAGGAAACTTTGTTCTGAATTCAACTATACATGCTAGATTGCAGAGAGAGTTTCTACACTGGAACATATCAGGAAAGGTGAGAAGTTGTTCAGTGGGATGGGTGAAGCTCCTCAAGAGGGCAGAAAAGGAAGTGAATCCCAAGAACACAAACCGGAAGATAAGTGAAAGCATATGTCCCAGCAAAGCAAGAATATTAGGAGGCATTCAGTCAGTGCCATTGGAGTTCAGAAATAGATTCCCATTTTTGAAGACAATCCTCAGCTACCCGATGAAGCCTTGTCAACTCTAGCTTTTGGGGAGACTGGGTTGAAGGAAAATGAAACCCTAGTTGGCAATCATTGTACTATTAGTGGAAGGAAGAAGCTGCAAGTTGGGAAAGATAAAAAGAGGATAAAATACTTAGCTAATTTAAATCAATCCAAGTCTCCAGGTCTGTAATGGTATGTAGGAATGAAAGGCACAGATATAGAATAGAGAAGACTTGACTGTATAATGAAAAGGATCTGCATGTTCTCTAGGAGATCAAAAGTTAAATATGAGATTCCAGTGTGATGCAGCTACTAAGAAGACAATTTTGGTATAAACTAATAGAAGCAGATTCCAGATAATGTAAAATAATTGTCCCAGCTTTTTCTGTTTTGGTTAGACCCTACATAGAATACTACATCATTGGGACTTCAATCTAAAAATGGCATCAGCAAGCTAAAATTAGTTCAGAAAAACCAAGATGATAAAGGAACTGAAAACTGTCCTCTTAAGACAAGCAGTTAAAGGAATTAGGTATATTTAGATTTCAGAGGTAAAGACTGAGGTAAAGACAAATATTTGAAGGATTAGCATATAGATGGGGAAGTGGATTATTGTCTGTTGCCCCAAATGGAGGGACCAGACCAATAGGTTGAAACGACAAGGAAATATATTCTGGTTAGGAAGACAAGAGCTATTAACTAGTGAAATAGGGCTGTGTCATGAAGTGATATGTTCCCCTTTACTAGAGGTCTTCATCTAGATAGCTGTCTGTCCAAAATGCTTTAGAAGATTCTTTATAAAGTAGAAGGTAGAACAAGAAACCCTCTGAGACCCCAGTATTATGCTCGTATGAAAATCTGTCCATGGAATTACCTATCTGAATGCTGGTTCAATGAAAGCAAATCATTCTGCGTGTGAAAAAACAGTGTTTTTTTCTAGTGAGCTTGGCTGAATCTTTTCTAGCATTAATTTGATTTGTGAGATGTCTCTCTGTGTGTGCATTATGTGGAGGGAAGTCCACTAGTGGGAGCCTTTATATGTGGTAACCCATTTCACACATCTGTAAACTTTGGTGAAACTATCTAGGAAAATATACAGTGTGTGATTCTTCTAGTTGTGTGCATTGGCATTTACTGTGGAGGTTTGCAGTATGAGCAACTAGGCTATGTACACTGTGCCCCTCTTCATAATAATGTAATAAAACTTTTTTTCTCCTGCTGCTGATGGACCAATAATATACAAGAATACAATGGTAAAATGTCCCTTTCAGTGCAGAATTATTCTTTAATCCATAATTGTGCTGCATTCCAAGGAGACAAAAATGCTCTTGAATAAAAATGCTCTTGAATAAAAAATTTCTACCTGCCAATAAAGATTTCTCTAAGAGATTCTCTTCAAAACATCATTTCTTTTTATAGAAGGCATTTAGGTTTGAACATTAAGTTTCTGTAATTTATTAGTCCGGGATTTTTAAAGGAGCAATATTTTCTATTATTCCTGGTAATGACAGTGGAGCATCTTGTACATTTTTTTGCCTTAAATATGACTGTTTCAACTTGGGATAATTGGGTTCTTTTGACAATGACTTTATTGTTGTTGAAAAGAGCAAGAGGAATAGATTTCTTGAAAATGTTTGGCCTTATTGTGAGTTCCATTTCGTTACTAGATCATTGAAATAAAATAATCATACAATAAAGAAATAAAAGGTTCTGAGATCTGACAACAAAGATGGAACATTTACATTGCTTGATATCACCTGAAGCACATTATTCAGTAGTTCACCCAGTCAGCAAATAAATAGCAATGATGTCCCCATAGGTATGATGCTCTTCCATTATTTTGTAGTGCTTCATACATTTTATCATGGTTCTCTTGATGTAAATTCATTCTCTCCTTCAGTTTTTAACTCATTTTGTTTAGATGAACAGTCAAAAAAAAAAAAAAACAACAACACCAATCCGTGAGATATAATTCCCGGGGTTCTTGAAGGAAGAATGAGATACAAATATACAAAATACTTTGCAGATAATTAGAAAAAGAAAAGAAAAGAAAAATAGTTTGAGATCTAAAAATAAACATGATCTGTAGGAATACTTTAAAAAAGAAACAGTTGCTATATTTTAAATCCAAGAGCTTGGCTAAAATGAGAACTAGAATCTCTTAGGTGTCAAACATCAACAAACAACTCTACTGTATTTCAGTCACACAGATGTCTTTTCAATGTTAAACAGACTGGATGCACAGAGGGTGTGAAAATGAATGGTATGGCTGTGAGGTTCTTGCATTAGCATATTTTTGCATACATTTATGTTGAAGGAAAATAAAATGCAATTTGAAAAAAGAAAACCATCTGGATTTGCATGAATGCTATTCTGAGTAATTATTTTGTCATTAATGTGTGAGAAGAAGTCTTCTTATCCTGGCAATAAGATGACAAATGGCATTACGAAAGGGAGATCCTTTCTCAAATAAAACTCTTCTCCACTATAAATCAATCTTAGCCCTTGCCAAGTCCCCTTTTTAATTGTCACTTGGTTGCCAATGGTAAAAATGAAACAAAGGTGAATGTTGATTTAGGTAAAACCCCATTGGTGTGTTAAAAGCACTGCAAACTTTAATCAAATGAAATCAATCTATACTTATCCAATCTGCTGCAATATAAGAAGCCTAAAGTTCTGTACAATTTCTGACCATTTGAAAAAATACTTCTCCCATTTGTCATCCCTATAGATGCCTTCATATTTGTCCTTGATTCAGACACAAACTCTTCATTCATATGTTCAATGTCATTCTTATTCTTTTATTTCTCTGTCCTCATATCCTTCTAAACATATATGTCCCAGCTCTAAATCCCTCTAGTGTTGTCTCCCATCTCAAAAGAAAACCACCTTACTTGTAAATGTTCTACTCTTCTCCTCTTTCCTTCCTTCTCTCTCTCTTTCTCTCCAGTAATTTTATTAAAAGTTACAATTACAAAGATAAAAACTAATACATACTAAAAAAATATAGGTGTAGAAAAAAAATCTATAAAGTAATTTCTTCTCCATTCATCATAAATATAAGCAATTGTAGCAAATGATCTCAAGCCCTTAAATAGGTAAAGATAAAGGTTTCCCCATTCAGTTGTGTCTGACTCTAGGAGGGTGATGCTTATCTCTGTTTCTTGGCTGAGGGAACCATCATCATGTGGCCAGCATGACTATACGCTGAGGTGCACCTTCCCACCAAGTATCTACTTGCATTTGCATGTTTTTGAACTGCCAGGTGGGCAGGAGCTGGAGCAAGGTCAGGAGCTCACCCAGTGGCATAGTGCTCAAGTCTTAAACTCAGGCTGTCAGTTTTCCAGCTGACAAGCTCAGTGTCTTTAACCACTGAGCCATTATACTCCCCAACAAGTCCTTAAACAAGCAACAAATCTGAAAGAAATGGCAGGAGACAAGGTGAGGTGGAATTCAGATTTCAAAGCATGGCACAGCAAGTTAAGCCCAGCCCGCTGAAGTTTGAAAAGTTGTTCCTTGTGTTTTCTCTCAAGGAGTAAGACCAGTATAGTAAATAAGCCCAGCTGACCCTTCATCCATTATACAGCTATGGCAGTTTACTCCTCAGCATTGGCTCTTCTGCAGACTTGCTTCTTGAGAAGTTTCCACAATCTACAGAATTCTATTCTCTTTCTTATATCTATCACATGCCTCTGCTTAGAACTGGGTGACTGGATTTCATAATCTGAGGGGCTATCACTGGGTACAGGCAAGACATCCTAGGATCTTGCTGCAATTGTCTTCACCAGATGGAGTCATTTGTTCTGCCGCTATTGGAAATACCGACACCAAGACTATTGTAACTTGGTGAACCTGCCTCCTCTTCCTGCCCATCCTTCTCATCAGACAACATGTCTGATGTGTGAATTAATACATAAATGTCTAACAGAGCCATAATCTGTGTCTCGAATAGCCCCTCCAAAACTACAGATGCATGCAACCCTTCAGTTGTAACTTCCGAATTGTAATTTGTAATAGGGAAACAAAAGTATTAAACTTATAGAAAGGTTTTAACCAACAGTCTAAGACTTTTGTTCTACAGGTGGATGTTAGGACAAAAAAGCCAGTGAAATAAACCTGTGGTTAGTAGATACCATGTTCTATTCAGAAATGTATTGACCAGTTGTCTGTCTGTCTATTGGTCTGTCAGTCTCTTTCTTTCGTGGAAGTTCTTTCCCACCAGAGAATAATATAATAGTTGTACATAGGAGCATTTGACCTATTTTTTCCTCTCTTTCATAGTCTAAAATTCACCTTTTACATAGCCGTATTTAATATTCTCTTATCGCTTAACTAAATAAATAATAAAGCCACCAGCCATGTTAATCTAGCTTCTGCCATGAATTCATACAATATTCATACAGAACAGAACTGATGCTTCCACTGATGAGAATTTGTCCATTTCTCCTTCAGCCCACTTCTCAGTGAATCACTAGAGAAATATGCGTGATGCTTATTACTTTGATTTCCAAGACTATCAGAAAAGCTCTGGTTTGTGTGCGTGTCCCATAGGCTGTAAGTCATATGCTGTCACTGTTTTGTTTCATGTTTTTATCTAATGTATATCTTAGATACAGCCATATGCTTTTTTTTTTTTAAAGATGTCAGATAACCAGGAAATTGATTTCTGGTAGGGAAAAAAATAGTAGACTTGGGGGAGGGAAAGAGTAGACTATTGTGATTTCTGTGTCTGATTTGTCATCCAAAACCTCCTCAATTTGGATTTGGAAACTCTTGTCAAGGGACCAATCTCTTATTTGTACAAAGCTATGGACAGAGGTGGTATTCAGTAGGTTCTGACCAGTTCTGGAAAACCAGTAGCGGAAATTTTGAGTAGTTTGAAGAACCGGTAGTAACCTTCCCCCAGGAGTGGGGAGGGAATGGAGATATTGCAGTATCCTTCCCCTGCCATGCCCACCAAGCCACACCATACCCGCCATGCCACATTACGCCCACAGAACCAGTAGTAAAAAATTTTTAATCCCACTACTGGCTACGGATGAAGATGATTAACATTCTGAAAAAAACCCCACACCACTGGAGTAATTTCTTAAGGAAAAGCCTGATTTTCATTATGCAAAAAAAATTAAAAAATTATTAGGCTTTCCTTCTTCTTTCTGGTTTGCGATGAATGACACTTAGTTGCAAACCAAATGAAATACAATTGAAGTGGTATCCACCCACATACCAGTTCTGATCATCTCTCTATTACAGTGATGGCGAACCTTTTTGTTGTGGTGTGCCGAAAGCGTGCACGTGATAGCGCGCCAATGCCAGCACCCACAATGCAATGCACCCCCCACGCATGCACACGCAACCCACCCCCTTACCTGCACCATGCATGCACGCACCTCCCAGCTGATTTTTGACCTGTTTAAGGCTGTTTTCGCCCTCCTGGAGGCTCCTCTGCAGTCTTGGGAGGCCGAAAAATGGGTCTTCCAGAAAAACCAGAAGTGCTGAAATACTTCCAGCCCCCAAAGCTGCAGAGGCTTCCCTGGAGCCTCCAGAAGGGCGAAAATGGCCTCAAATGGGCCAAAAATCAGCTGGGAGGTGCGTGCAGCTAAGTTTGGCAATGGTTTGCATGCTGGCACAAATGCCTCTGTGTGCCACCTGTGGCACCTGTGCCATAGGTTTGCCATCATGGCTCTATTATCTCAGTTATGTCCCTCTATTATGTCAGTTCAAAGCCACTGGTGAACGGCATTGTCCAGCTCTGAGAGTTGTTATGCGTTATATGTGGTTGCTGGTTTCTTTCAACACTTTATCAGTCAGCAGAGAAATTGTGCACAACATAGGCACAGTCTGACTTTTAGATTCTGTCTTTTCAAGGCTAGTTTGTTTGTCCTTGACATAGGCTTAGAGAGGAAAGATGCAGACCCCGTCATGATTTAGAGTAGACCAAACTAGACCCTACAGGGATTACTGAAACTGACTGATGTATCTATCTTCAAGGACAGGGAAGTGATTGAAATAGACAAATAAGCAATACAAGCACAGCTCACCACCCCTCATTTATGCCCTATAGACTGCCCAGTGGAAAAGGAGGACTGCTACCTTTAAGGCAAAGTTATCTTTATTTTTAAAGTGGGTAACGGTAATTATGCTTGGCAGTTAAGCTAAATGTCAACTTAAATAAGACAGCAGGTCTGCTTTCCACTTCTTTACCTTGTTGAGGCCCTGTAGCAAAGCTGGTTTCAGAATTGGAAGATGGGGCAAATGGCAAGTATGAAAGAGATTCAGAAAACAGTGATAATTGAGATAAAAACAGTGGTAGAGAAACACAGCAATGGCAGCTGGCAGTGACCAGAATGGGGTGGGCAAGCCTACTACATCTCTCAGGACTTTCCAAAGATGTCTGAACATACCTATCATTGGTTATAATTTCCCTGAATGATATTGGGATAAGGAGGAAGGTACTATTTTTACATCTATACAATTAATTACAAGCAAACATGGAGGATAAAACAAGGCAGGACTTCAATTCCCAGAATCTCTCAGTCACATCTTAAAGTTACCAGGATTGAAAAAGACTGTTCTAAAAGACTATCAAATATGGTGGCAGAACTACTCTATTATTCATATCCCCACTTATTAGCCAATCTCAAATTCAAGCTAATCCCATTATCAGAGTCACTTGATTGAGTTGGGTGATTATAGAAATTGAATAAATAATTCTAAAGAACAAGAATAACTGTGCACTTGCAAAGTTTATTAGTTTTCATGCTACTCTTTGTAGATTTTATCAGAGAGAGAGAGATGGAGACACACACACACACACACACTGTATATATAGACAGAAAGAGAGGGGGGGAGAGATTCACAAAACATAGTAATGTTAATTGATTAGATATCATGTTCAAGAATATTTCATAAGTTTTCTTAAGTGGCATATTGAATTTATGGCTTAATGTAGCCAGAGGAACACACTGGACACTATATTCAAAAATTTATGTCTGGATTTTTCAGTGTTCTTTATTTCAAAACAGATCCTGAAATTGTTCAGGGAGGTAGTATTGGTAAAAAGTTTTCATATGTAAGAATAATGTCATATATACGGGAGATTAACAAAGGATTTTGACAGTTTATAATAAATAGCCTTTAAAAACGGCATCAAGATACCATGTGCTGTCAGTAACTCATATCTGATGCTTGCAAGAATTTTGGTCGCCAGTCATGAGGATAGCTTGCTGTGCATTTGGCTTAAGTGGTGAACTCATGTAATAAACAATATCAAAGTTACTACTGTTTTCAAAGCTGTTGTGTCAAATTATACAATATATCAGCAATTCAACCATTAAGAAGAAAAAAGAAATTCACATTCGTATTTAAATACATGGTGAGACAATCTGTTCCCTAAACCTGCATATTGACCTCTGATTAATTTCATATGACAGAAAGAACTATAGACAGAAAGACAAAAACGCAGGAAAATAAGTAATAAGATGAGTAATGGATAGCCTCTTCATTCTGGATGTGAATCCATCCACAGCTTGTTTAAATCCCATCCATCATTAACTGGTACCTCCTTTCCAGTTTTTCATGAAAAGATGCTATCCTGAGCTGATATAAAATTTCCCTGCTCCTGGCTTAAAAGAAGAAAAGTGACAGTTTCGGCTGCATTTGTGCAGCGTGCTAAAAAACTATGGTGGTTTGCTAGTTTATGGTTCAGAGTACTGTGGCAATTAGGTTAATTCAGCTAAGCATTGTTTGGTTAACAACAGTTTCATGTCTGGTATTAATACATCTTCCAAATGAAAGATTGAAATCCTGTGGAGAAAGGTAAAGATTATGAAGGATAAAGATAAAGGTTTCCCCGTCCATTCATGTCCAACTCTAGGAGGCAATGCTCATCTCCGTTTCTTAGCCGACGGAGCCAGCATTGTCTGAAGACATTTTCCATAGTCATGTGGCCAGCATGACTATACGCTGAGGCACACAGAACACTGTTTATGGAATGCTGTTATCTTCACACCAAAGTGGTACCTATTTATCTATTCACATTTCCATCCTTTCAAACTGCTAGGTTGACAGGAGCTGGGGCAAGTAACAGAAGCTCACCCCATCACAAAGCACTCAGGTCTCAAACCTGGACTGTCAGCTTTCCAGCTGAAGAGCTCAGGGCCTTTAATCACTGAGCCATTGCTCCCTCTTATATAGGATAGTCAGATATAATTTAAGGATAGGTTCTCTTGTAAATTATGAGTGTGGATCTCTTTCTTACATAACACCTTAAGGAGAGATCAAGCAAAATCCACCTATTGCCCCATTTTCTTTGTTGTATCTCTTGTTGGTAAACAGGTTTCTTGTAGCCCACTTAGTTTCTTGTTTGGGGTTGGACTGGAAGCAAAGTGTACTAAAATAATAGAAAGTTTCAAAGTGCATTAAAATGGAAGAGGTGGTACCCTTCTCCGTATGCTCTTGGATGTATAAGAATTAGACTATTAGCATTCTACCTGTGACAGCTCTGAGCTTATTACCCTGCATATCAAGTTAATCTTCATTAAAGAAACCTTTGGGATCAGAAATTAAAGCCTATGAAGAATTTTTCTTTCCCTAAGACTGCCAGCTTCTCCTTTTGTGATGATTGCTGTAGAATTACTTCTTTCTTGGCTGTATATTTTTTAAATTAGATACATTATATAACCTAATGTTTTTGTTATTATGCCCAAATAAATGAAACATGTGAAAGCTGAAGTGTTGGAAAAATGACCGTGGTTTAAACATTAGGTTGAATTCATACAATTTATTTATTTATCAAATTTGTATATTGCCCATCTCATTGTGTAAGAGATTCTGGGCAGCTTTCAGGTAAGAAACAATAAAATCTATGCAAATATCCATACAAAAATAAAATAAAACGATTTGAGAGCTTGCCCTCAAGCCATCCGCCATCCCCAGGGTTGTGTCCCCCTCTTGGATCTTCATGCTAGTTGACAAAGCCAGGTCTCAATATTCTTCTGGAAAGCCAGCATATCGGGGGTCTCAGGAGGCAAGATGTTTAATAGGGCAGGGACAAGGATAGAAGAACCATTGTAGCCTTATAGATCTATTCCTCTTGGAATTTTTGTCATAGCACAATGGGTGTCATTTTTGTAAATACAAAATGATTCTGCTAAGCAACTTTTTGTTTCCTTAAATTTCCTACTTTTCCATTTAAAAAAAAAAAAATAATCCTCCAGTTATGTGCTTTCTATTTTTCAGTCACCTTAGGTGAAAAGGTTCGTGAAATTGTGGAAATTTCTTTATTTGCCAATATGATGGATTAAGAGTTATGAGAACAGTGATTTTAATGTTTAGTATTACCATTGGGCAAAATTAAGTAAAAGGGTTAATTCTAAGCTAATTTAAAATATTTGACTGATGTATAGATCACATGACAGACTTCATGATGCCTGCCTACTAGCCAGCAAAGAAGGAAGAGTTCAAACCAGTGATGGGATTCAAATAATTTAACAACTGGTTCTCTGCCCTAATGACCAGCTGGGTAGGCGTGGCTGGGTGATCATGTGACTGGGTGGAGCTCAGGTGACAGTAAATCTAGGGGTACCGCCAAGAACCTTTAGCTGTTGTATGGGTTAACCAAGAGGGAGTTTCTGTAAGCAGAGCAATAAAGATTAGGCTAGAAACAACACCAGAATGTTTCCTTCCTTCCTTCCTTCCTTCCTTCCTTCCTTACTTACTTACTTACTTACTTACTTACTTACAGGATTAGCCCTGTAAAGTGGGAAAAAAACAAAAGGAGATTTCTTCAACAACCGGTTCTCCAAACTGCTTAGAAAGTTAACAACCGGTTCTCATGAATAGGTGCGAACCTGTTGAATCTCACTACTGGTTGTAACTTTGAAAGGTCACTAAACGAAATGTTGTTAAGTAGAGGTCTACCTGTACTCTAAAAAGCCATATTTATGATTTAACCCATCCTAAAAGAAGTGTGAAGTGTGTTTTCCTCCTGGCATCATTCTTTGCAGAGCCCTGTACTTCCTTTTCTGAGCACAAAGAGTCATCACTACACTACAGTATATGGTAATTGGGAGGAAAGGGCAGCTTGACAGACACACACACACACACACACACACACACACACACACATCAAAATCTAGATCCTCATTTAAAGCATATTATACATGTTCAGACTTCATTATCTATTTGCGGTTCCTGGGAAAGAATTTGCAAGGCAGGAAAACATGGAAGGGCTCGACAGAAGGATCAGTCTATTAGATAAGCATGTTGATGTGAACTTTCATAGGCCACGTGCCTAAGTTCCAGGCTCTAGGGATGTGGCCAAGGTTCTCTCTACTGAACAACAAGGCCTCCATGAACTTACATATGTTTAAACATTATGACAGCCTTCCCCGATCTGCTAGAATTAAAACTACGAATGTAGCCAATTAGGATTGCATGTCTTAAATCTGGCCTCAGGGGTGCTGGGAATTATGGTCACGTCTCAACACATCTGGAAGACCTCAGGCAGGGAGAGACCCCTTAAGAACCAGATCTGTGAACCACCAGCAGAATTAAGCTCCTGGAATTGCAGTTCTCCTTCTGCATTAGTCCTAACTTAAAAGTGGTTCCTACAAATTACAAGACCTTTAAGAAGAGTATTCAGAACAAACTGGATGCGAATTTAGGGAAAAGAGGGATTAATAAAAGTTGAACATTATAGAAAAAAATTGGATCAGTAGGACCAAAACTAAAAACACACATCCATAAAAATCTTCTAACATTCAAGGAAGGATGGAGAATAACTTCTTTATTTAGTTTGTCAAATTTTTAAAGCTGCCCGACTCTACTGCAGTTCCGGGCAGTGTACAACATTAAAAGTAAGGTTTAAAAAAACTTATATGCAACAGAGAAATAAAAACAAAACTCTCAGCCTCCCATATTCCCAAAACAGACTTGCCATGCTTCTTAACCCAGGAATGAAGGGAACAGCCACATAAGGCTCACATAAACAACGTCACAGAAAAGATGTGTTTTCAGAGATGTAAGCAAATTCCTCTTCATCACTACATTTTTCATTCCAATAATGAACAAAACCCAATTTTCAATACAGTATTAACAGGCATCCCTTTCTAATTGTAACATACTCAAATCAATTTCATTTCAGTGGATTAATATAATGTCATAAGGGAGCAATACATACTTACAGTTCTACTGCTTTTTCAATTAACTACCACATTAATCTTTTGTTACACAAAGCAAACAGATAAGAAATTTCTTAACGCTCCATTTCTCTCTTGTTGATCATTGAAAAGATGGGAAAAAATTGTAATTAAATTGTAATTATTTTTTAACCCATAGGTAGATCAGAAAATATTATGGAAACAATATTACTAGATGCCCTACCAAGTCCCCACAGTGTATTTCCTGACCTCAACGCACAGCGCGGCTAATGTCAAAAAGCTAAGGAGAGTGGACTAGATTAGTACTGAATGGGAAACCTTTAGGAAACATGCAGGGTTATAGGCTGGATTGTGAAATTCAAAAAACAAAACAAAACAAAACAAAAACTTGGAAGAAGCGATTGGTATACTATTACCAAGAAAACAACCTGGATGTATGCACAGAGTCACCAGGAATTGACCTGAAGACTTTATGATGTGGAAGACTGCAGGGCAATAAACTATATCCTGGCTATCAAATGCAAGGTAATAAATAACTTAAGTCACCAAAGTAATAACCTTCAGAGAGTAAACACAGAGACATGCACACACACGCACACACAGAGAGAGAGAGAGAGAGAGAGAGAGAGAGAGAGAGAGAGAGAGAGAGAGAGAG